>JBBMJZ010263753.1:0-18559 GCA_037833815.1 Zingiber zerumbet
TGGTTTGTCAACTGGCACAATTGTTATTGGGGAATCATTAACTAATGATATTGCAATAAAACCAATGGTTCATGATGTGATAAATGCAGCTGATTATTTCAATATAGATGAAATATCAATACATGAATATTAACAATTATATGAAATATTAAAGGTTAGTGAAAGAGAAGTGTGTGAAGACATTTCAGGTCATTCCCAACTATTAGCTATTGCAAGATTATTAAACATGAAAATAGAACATCATTTTTCATAAAGACGTTATGATAATATTTATCAATTGATGTTAGAATTTCTTCCTGCTGATATCAAAATAAGTGATAGCTTCTATAGTGCAAATAAATTAGTTATAGGTTTAGGTTTGTCTGTAGAGAAAATTAATTATTATATAAACAACTATATGATATTTTGGAATGAAGACATCAAACTCATTGAATACAGAATCTATACTCATTCTCGTTATAAGCATCGTACTCGCATATCAGGGAAGAAGAAGAAAAAATATTGTTTGAAAAGTGATGTATTACTTCCCGTTAATTGCTAGACTTTAACAGTTGTATGCATCTGCTGCTACAGCTTGTCACATGATGTGGTATCATGGCATGACCACGAAGAAGGTATAATGTGTTATCCTTGTGATTCTCCTATATGGAAACATCTTGATACTATATTTTTTTCCATTACAATGGAATCACGTAATGTGAGATTGAGACTTTCCACAAATGGATTTCAGTCATTTGGTCAATCAGGACAGTAATATTCATATTGAACCACATTATATTACTATCGCACAATTTACCGCCATGGATGCGCATAAAAGATGAATTTATATTTCTTACTGTGCTTATTCTTGATCCAACTAATCCCAGAGAGAAAATAGATGTTTTCTTACCATCTCTAATTGTCGAGTTGAATGAATTATGGAATGTAGGATCGATGACTTATGATGTTGCAAGTAAAACTAATTTTACATTGCATGTTATCTTATTATGGATGATCAATGATTTTTCAACATACTCAATGTTGTCAAGATATAGTACAGCTAGTAAATTAGTATGCCTGCATTGCATAATAGAGTCTAATGTATTTTTATTATCTTACAGTGAGAAGGTATCTTGGTTTGATAATCACTTTAAATTTTTACTAGTTGATCATCCTTTTAGGTGAAAATAAAAAAAAATCCTAAAGAATGTTGCAGTAAAAAAACTTTCCCCAACAGTCCATGGCTCAGGTGAAGAAATTATTGAACAAATAGACAATTATGAATTTCTACCAATATCTCAACCTGGTTCTAATGAGATAAATAAATAGATTGTTAGGATGTCCAAGTGTGATTGGAAGAAAAGGAGAATTTTCTAGGAGTTTCCATATTAGAAGTATCTACTCATTCGACATAATTTAGATATGATGCATGTTGAGAAAAATTTCTTTAATAATATCTTCAACATTGTGATGAATGTGCCTGGAAGAACTAAGGACACTACAAAATCATGTGAGGAATTAAAAGAACTAGTCATCAAATTAGAGTTGCATCAAAATGAAACAACCATTAAATTTTCTACCAGTTATACATTGGACAAAGATGGTAAGCAAATTTTATATAATTGGTTGACAGAAATCAAATTACTAGATGGGTATATCTCGAATATGACTCAATGTGTGGATATAAACAAGTTAAATATGTTTGAAATGAAGAGTCATGACTATTACGTGTTCATGTAAAAACTTATTCCAATAGATTTTCATGATTTATTTCCCAATAATGTTTGGCAAACACTTAATAATTGAGTCTATTTTTCAGAGATTTGACAGTGAGGTGTATTATGACAGTCAATATGCTTTAGCTAGAAATAGACATTCCTCTCATACTATATAAGCTGGAGCGCATATTCCTACCCAACTTTTTTTATTCAATGAAACATCTACCAGTACATTTACCTTATGAGGCACAACTAGTTAGTCCCATGTAGTACAGATGGATGTATCAATTTGAATAATTTTTGAGACAATTAAATAATAGTGTTCGTAATAAAATAAAAATTGAGGGGTCAATATGTAATACTTATCTGGTTGAAGAAGCATCTTCTTTCTACTTCTATTATTTTACTGATAATGTGAAAACCAGATATCACAAGTATTTTAGAAATTTTGATGATGCTCAGCCGATAGACCCATCAATGCTTTCTATTTTTAAGTTTCCTGGTAAACCAATTGATGCATCTATTTCTAGAGTTAACTCAACAAGAATATCATGCTACGAGAACATGAATACTCTTAAACTGTGATGAGATCAAACCCTACATAAAGTAACTTGACTTCTTGAATCAAACATTTATCTCATTTAATTTGTTTGCTTAATATCTCAATTGTCTTAAAATTATCTTCTTTCCTAGTTTATTCTGAGGTTTGTTCAACTACAACTTAACTTTTTTTATTTATCATACATAAACTATATAAAATATATTTATTCTATTTTGATATACTAATCTGTTCATTTCTAAATATTGGATTACATTCTTTTAGGAATCCCTATTGATATATTCATCATTATCATTATCTGATATCCAAAATATAATTCAAGTATCTTTTTTATCATATATAAAATTAGTTAAACTTTTACGGTATATTTTTTAATTATATAATTTATTGCATTTGACTTTCTATAAAAATTTATATTACTATCCTGATTGTATATCGATGTATTATTTGGAGTGGATTTCTATCATGGCATAGATTTATATTTTTATTCTGAATATTTGGATAGTTTGTATCATAGTATGAATTTGTTTACTTTAATTTATTCTGGATATTTGGATAATTTGTATTATGATATGGATTTTAATTTAATTTGTATCAGGATATGGATTTTGATTTAATTTGTGTATGATTGTGATTAGTTTGTATCAATTGTGTTTCTTCATTTGATTGGGGTTGTATGTATGAATATACCAACGGAATTAGTATTCCGTTGGTATTATTAATTACGGGTTTTGTAATTCCGTCAATAAGAGCGTCTCTAACGCAATCAACTATGACTATCATATTTACGTCATATTCCGTTGGTAACCAAATATCAACATAATACTGATGAAAATTTTCATTGGAAATATGTGTATTTTTTTTGTAGTGGTTTAGTTTAATGAGTTGTTCAAATTTATTTATTTAATTAATTTTGTGTGTATTGAACGAATATAAATTAAATAAATTTTTATCAAGTCAAGTATATTCATTTATAACCATATTTTCAAGCAGTCTTTTTGAGAATTTTACCAAACTCTAGAAGATTGTAGAAAGATCTAGCAAGTTCTAGAGAATTCAAGATCCTTCCACTCCATGTGTTTTTGTTTTGGCATGAAACACTAAATACTAGCTGAATTGCTGCCGATTAGTTATAGCAAAAATTCCACTGGGTACTCACGTGGCTTGATCAAGTCTCCCATTAGTTGCATTATTCAAGTGGTTTCTTGGGCTGCCACACTCTACTTTTCTAGTGGATATAAGGACTGTCGGGTTGTCTCTCGTTGCACCACAATATTATCCCTGATATCAAGTTAAAGATTAGATCACCTCGTGTCATGATCACCAACGTAACATAATCGACATTACAGTAGCCAAATCAACTAGTATTCAAGTTTCTTTTGGTTCAAAGACATTAGGAAGTAACTAAGGTGCATGGCAAGTAGAGAGAAGCTTATTACTGATGAGCTTTCATATAGTGTCGAATGGAAATCATCTCTTGTTCTGGAAGCCGGAAGGGGTACGTCGAGCTAGCTAGCAGCCAAGGAGAATATTCTTGCCTCTTGATTTAACTTCACATTTCACTGACTGCATGGATGGATGGCCACCACTCCACCTACCCTTTCCCTTTCATTAGCTATCGATCATCTTGGCAAGTTGCTTGCTTTTCTTGATGAATAATTAAGTTGGTGCGGGCTTTCACTGTAAAACAGGCCCTCCGACAAGGAGAAGTATATCCTCCTATCTTCGTTTCTTTCTATTATCCTTGGGGATGCTTTTGCTCATAGGGTCCATGCTTGAGGGCCAGCTTTGGGGATCACAGAGGGAGTGGCCAAGGACCGTCGTCCATTTGGATTTTAGATTCTTCAATATCTCACAGAGGCAATGCTCAATCTCTCCAGTCTCATTCAACAAATTATCCTTGTCTTATATCGGGCCCTTGAAAGCTGGAGGTGCCCATTTAAATAGTTGTCACTTTCACATCTCAGTTACCAGCTTGGCTTAATTGGGAAAAGAATTCATGATTCGAAAGGTATCCACTTGATCCCTGGCAGAATTCCTTCCTTTCCAAATGTATTAACTTAATTCCCATATTCAAAATTCATCAATCCAAAATAAGTGTAATTTGATATATATATATAGCACTTTGGAAATTAAACAGCTAATCACCAATCCAAAATCCATATATAGTTTGATCACCAATTATTCGATGGATTGACAAGCTAAGCTTGTAGCAGCAGCCCTGGGACCAGTCATGCATTAGCACTTTTGCCTTGATCCAACACAATTCTTATAAGCTACGCTCATTATTGAGGCAGCCACAGTCCACACGTTTAGTGAGTGGGGAATCTAAGAAGATAAACAGATCCTGCGTTGTTTAGCATGGAAGGGAGCTATCAAGACATATATCGTCGGTACTCTCTCTCTCTCTCTCTCTCTCTCCTGTCGTGAGGACCTAACAAATAAGTATTTGCACGTGTTGTTATGTAATATGTGCAAAATACATCACAGGTTACTTGACTCTATATAAAGAGCCACTATATTTTCCTTCATTTCAAATAATTTTAGAGGGATCACAAACCTGATTTATTTCCTTTTACAGAAAACGGACGTGTAACGATGACCTTTTACTGGCCCCGTATAGAAAGATTATCAATCAACTTTTGAGGACCACTATAAATGGACATGCATGAGCCTTTTCACGTGGCCTAGTGAGATGGATACGGGACAGCTCCCTCACTGCACGGGGCTGGTCCACGTGAACAGGGCGTTCGAGGCTTGTGCCCGATGCGTGGGGGCGGCAGCGGCCGCTGCTCCACGGGATTTAGTTATTGTCAGCGCAGCTTTAGTTATTGTCATATATAATCCGATTTTTTTTTTTTAAGGAAAAAAAAGAATATTAAAAGATACACGAAATAGTGAAAGAGATAAGGTATTAAGTATATATCCGATAATTCTTTTTTTAAAAAAATTATGCTCAACCAACGGCCGATGACAGAGATATATAGCTTAGTTAATTAAATTGGATTATCCGGACACGGTGCTGCACCACATCCACATGTCTATTGATATATGATTAAGTTTTAATTATAAAGAAAAACGTTCATAAAAGCTCAAAATGCCTTTTCATCCAATCAGCTTTGCCCAATTTATAAAAGCGCATAGATATTAGAATTATTCCTCAAACGCCGTTAATTAAAGTGATTAATCTCTCCGGGACGCGCGCGGCGGCGTTGCTGCAGCCTGGAACAATCTAGAAGCGCTCTCCTCCCTCCCTGCTAAAAACTTGGAGGAAATTTTACCGTCCCCAGGGCGTAGCGCAGACGGTGGGCGCATAGTATTTCTGGCGTAATGGTCAGGAGTCGATTCTCAGAAACTAACGACCTGGGGTTTATCCCGCCATGCGCCTATGGCCTGTGTACCTGCATGAACCTCCCTCCATATCCGTGGGGTCGGTACTAAGGGGGCCGCTAAGGTAGCGAATCTACCTTTGGAGGAAATTTTACCAATAGATCCTGCAGATAGATTCCCACTATCTAAGCACGTTGTCCTTTCCCGTGATCAGATCTTGGCCGTCAAAATTGTTAATTAGACACGCATCAGCCGTCTTCGGGAGCAGCTAGCGTACTCCTTAATCTGTGCGCTGGAACAGCGACAGTTTGAATACGAGGCCTTTGGTCCATCGTATTCCCAACTTCAACTTCTTAAAATAGAAACTCTCCTCTGGCTCAAAATCAGCACTCGATAATTTAATTCAAACTGTACGCATGGAAGCAAGAGGTCCGCATCCCGACTGAAGGGGCCCACCTGACAAATGTGAACCTGCCACGGAATCCTCTTGGGGCCCACCTTAGCCACACAGCTTCCTGCTCACGCTAGTTAATCACTGCCTTAGTCACGTGCACGTCCGCCGGTATATATAATAAACGGAAACGCCTCCTGATCCAGTACCACTACTCCCACTGCCCTTTCCGGCGATCGATCGATCGATCGATCGGTCGGTAGCAGAGTGATCATCTGCATCGGTCGTTATGTCGGGAGTGTGGGTGTTCAAGAACGGGGTGGTGCGGCTGGAGAACCCCGGGGGCAGTGGAGAGGGAAGCAGCGGAGGAGGAGGCAGCAGTCGGCGGCGGAAGGTGTTGGTCCACCTGCCGACGGAGGAGGTGATTTCGTCGCACGAGGTGCTGGCGAGGTATCTGAGGGAGCTCGGGTGGGAGCACTACCCCAGCACGCCCGAACTCATCCAGTACCACCAGCGCTCCTCCGTCCACCTCATCTCCCTCCCCAGGGACTTCTCCCGCGTCTCCTCCGTCCACATGTACGACATTGTCGTCAAGTGCAGGAACGTCTTCGAGGTGCGTGATGCATGAGAGCCTGCAGGGCTACTTATCGATTACTTTCCCAGTAAACGTTATTTTGTACATTAGCTGTGCTCGATCGATCTCTGAATTGACTACTCTTGTAGTCTAGCTAGCTAGTTCGAGTGCTTTAATGGAGATGATCGATTGCTTCAATGGTACAGTGTTGGTTGGCCGTTTAACATCTCAATTAGTCCGTTTGCCACAGGACAACAAAGAAGACTGCCCTCTAATTATAGTTGAGTTATCCCGCTAATGGTTAGATTTCAATTCCTAGTTATGCTCGTTTTAAACCTAAAACCAAAGCAAATTAAATTTGAATCAAATTGCTGTTAATCATATGTCATTTAGTTATACATATATAAATGTTAAATATATGATCAGTAATTGTTTAGTGTAATGGTTAGTGACTAAATATAAATATAAAAGACTTTTAGTTAGAAGTAAAATTTAAACTTGTTTAATAACATCGTTAGGAGGATGCCTAATATAATACTTTTGTCTTCCATGCATGATATCTTAAGTTGTCACTTCTTCCATGTCAACAATAACACAATTAATTCTAGAGTTTGCATTAAATTCTCCTTTTGTTTCTTGAAAAAAAAATCATAATTTTGTGTGAGTTTACAGGGGGGGAAATATGTATCTAAGTTAAAAATCTAGAATTTCCAAAAGAAAATCAAATCCAACAACAAATTAGCTATTGGGATTTAGTCAATAAATTTTAAGCTACAAAACATTACGAGTGTAAAAGGTGTGCGATAACTTAGACATAATAAGAATTTATGTTCCAGACAACAAACTGTTATCTAAAGTAAAGTTAGACATCATGTGAGAGGGAAGGTCGCCTTCACAAACGTGCCGTTTTGAACACTCTCCTCTATCTCTGTTCTTCTTGCCTCTACGGCTCTCTACATTGTTGTGTGCTGTAGCGATGGTCGCCTTGACAGGGGAGACATCACGCAACAGTCCTTCTCCACGACCTGCAAATTAAGTCTGTCTGTTACTTTGATAGGGAGGATCAAGTGATGAACACTGGTACTTTATGATGATCGATGAGTGTGCCAAAATGAAGTAAAGTGTGTCATTTATTTACATTCAAATACGCCCACTAATATCGACTGAATTCTAAAATTATAGACTACTGGAAAACCTGTAACAGAATATAAAGTAAAAAAGGAAATTGTTAAAAGAGTGACATTTCGAATACCCAAAGTCACGCCAGAATGAGCCGCCCACACTGTCCGAATGGAATGTAAAACGGACGAGAAATAGCAGCTCGTCTCCGGCTATGAAAACATCATACCTTCAAGTTACGAGAAATGGCGGCAGCATCTCCTGATGTGGTATCCAACATGAAAGCCATCCACACCATACTTTTGCCAGTAGCCGGAGCCGACTTATCATCTGCTTCAAGTAGTCACAACTTGCCGAGGAAATAAATAGTTAGCATGTGTCACACTATCTCAGGCTATTATAATTTCTGATGATATTATTACATAAATTTAATCATAAAAGTTCTTTCAAGTTTAACTTGTTGATTATTAGATTATACAACTATTAGTAAAAATAAATAATTTTTTGATATGCATATCAGATTTCTCAAACTCTCTGCCATATTTTATCTTTTTTTTCTTTTCATATGCGTTTTTCTTTGAAAAATTACACAATTCTACCAAGCCTAAAACACTCAGACAAAGTAGATCATTTTAAATTAAATGAAATGTTATTATTTGGTCTGGTTCTCTTATGAGTTGATTTATTTTCATTTGCACAATTCTCCTACTTTGGACCATTTTCTTACTAAAACAATCAGTATTATGGATAATGTCAACCCATATGGTTCATCTAAGGCTAATGCATGCTTCTAAGTTGTATTGCAGACCTTGTCAAAACTCCCTAACTGTTCCTACAAGCATAAATTTCTCAAATTGAGCTATGTCATACAGTCAAATGAGTCTTCTGTATACTTGATAGACTATGGATCTAGTTTACCAATAAATCTAGGAACTTTGGGTCCAACCAATATGCTTTCTGATCTCCTCAAAATTGTTTAAGTCTTCTATAATATTGGCCCCGTAATTTTGTTATAATTTCTAGAGAATTTACATGAAGTTTTTCTAAAACTATTGCTCAATTGTGATTCAAAATGTGCATTAGGGGTACGTGATGTTCTTGTTAGATTTGACACCAGTGGTGGTGCAACTTGTGAAGACTCTTTCTAACAAACCTTCTCATTTTATTGGTGGTATTATTTCCTCATCATATTTAATATAGACGAAATATTAATAAAAATTAAAGAAATTATAAGAATACTTTTACTGAAAAATAGAGCACAAAATGATATTGTTCAACTGTGATGCAACTGAGAGAGCTAATATGATTATTTGAACTAAGATAACATGAAAGGTTTTTCTTGTGAACAAGTAATTAAATTAAAGAAGCAAAATTAAACAAAGTAATTTGCTTAAGAGGTTGTGAATATACTGGGTTGACGCTAGCTGGTGATGAGATTGCCTCAAGTACGATGCTTGATGAATTTGACAAAATTTGCATTTGTAGGTTAGCTCATTTTGACTACTCTTCATGTGCTGCCATATTGAATGGCGGATGGTGGTCAGGCCTACCTTCTGCTCATTGTTGGTTAAGTGGCTGGTGGAAGCCAAAGAGTGGTATTTGTTGTTACATCAAAGAGCTGGATGCACCAATGGAGGCTGAAAAACAAAAGGCCAAGAAGGCTATTAACCTTCAATATGAAGTATAAAACAAGAGATAGATCTTCGAAAACATTTGTTACCTTTCTGATGAGAAAGTCTCATTGGAGCATTAAGAGTTATCCACCAAACTGCAGATTGATGGAGAGCAAATTCTCCGTCAAGACCTAACTTTCAAGACAAACTTCAATGAGAAATCAAACAAGGAACATATATATACCTCCTGGTTATCTGAATGCAGGAAGCATTAGCAGGTCAAGAAAAATAATCTATCATGGTATAATGTTTCAGTTACACCAATTTATCACAAAAAAACTGCAAGACATGAATCTAGGAAAAAGGAAAAAAAATAAAGTTTTGAGGAAAGAGAACAATTAAATAGTTTACAAACTTGTTCATAATTGCAACATGTTAAATACAAGCAGACATGGAGCATTGAATAGTAACAAGCTTTTCCAACAGAATACAATGGTATTTTATCAGATGTCGCACATAAACATTTAGCAACTAAATGACCTAATTAAACACTGCTGCAGATACTTACTCTAACTAGTCCCATGAAACTGCAAGAAATGAATCTTAAAGAAGAAAAGCATGATTTCAGAGAAAATTAACATGTTAATAGAAGAAACATGTTAGATCGAAGCAGATATTTACATTGAATGGAAAATAAGCTTTTCAGAAAAAATAGAAGAGGAATTTTATGATGTCAGCATAAGTATATAGAACATTTAGCATAAAAAAGAATCAATCAAACAATGCTATACATAAATCTGGAAATCCTGCGTAGTTGTAAGATGACCAATTATGCTGTTTAAGCTACAAAAACTGTGTAATAGCAACTAAAATTGAGAAACAATGTTAATGGACATGGTGAATGAAAAAAAAACTTGTTTGCACTTTCAGAGTAGCTATCCATGGTGGAAAAGCATATTGGATAGGTAACTCATCACAATCGTATCAACAACCAAAACCAATGTCTAAAAGATTCTGTTGCCAGATCAATCCCAATATTATTAACCACTTTTAACTCTGCATAAATGAAATAAGGATCTTTCCAAGATGCACACAATTCTACACCGTGAAATCCCCTTTCCTATCACCCAACTGGTTCATTCCCCTTTTCTTCTGATTTCACATCTGGGCCAACAGAAAGATTGCCGTTATCCTAATTTGACCATGCATGTCAGAAGGATAAAAGACTCCCATTTGTACATTTATGCTTCATCTTCCTAAAATTCATATTAGAGGGCAATGACAACTGTATCTGAAAACAGTTCGCGAATAATCAGGTGAAGGTATTAATTTTAGACATTTCTTTGCAGTGAAAACCATGAGATACATTATCTTAAAGTGTAAGGGAGGGCTTGACGACTCGAGTCAGGTTTTAAGAATATCCAACAACTGATTTCATATGGGTATTCAAAGATCCCTGAACTTGAATCAGACCTAATTATATCAAAAATCTTAAAACCCAAAATTTTTTATTTGGTTCTTTTGTATGGGTCAGATTTCCAGTTTCCTTTTTTTTTAATGAAATTTTTAGATCTTATAAGCAGTAACTATATAGTGTACAAGTATATAAAACCTAACTGGGGAGCTTAGCTGCAACAAAAAGAAGGATTAGAAGGAAGAACGAGTATTGAAAGTAGACATGTTAAAGCCTAAAGGGAGTAAGAACTGAGAAGAATAGACTCCAAGCTGTATACTTTGAGATTCAAGAGATGGTTTGTAGAAATCAACCAATATAAAGTTGGAAGAATTTCTGAGTCACACCTCTTAATTTGTAAACTGATGGCATTCTCTAGTGATAATGCATATGCTAACAAACCACAGCAAAACTTGGGTGAATGGATAAAGACAAGATTTTACATAGCATTCAAAATAAGCTTAATCTATTTAGTTAGTTAAGATTTATCGAAGAGATCATTGTTCTAGGTAAGCCAGCTATTGCGAAGTGGAGGTGAACAGAAAGAAGATTGACACTCTTTTAAGATTTGCATTGTGTTCAAACATGAAACCTGAATTACTAAATTGCTATATATTAAAACACTAAATGTTTCCATACAAACAAAAGTAGAGTGCATGACTTAACCTAAATAAGCTATCTAAGCTTGTTGGATAGACAAAGAGAACCTTGCAGCACATAGAGAATCAAATTGCAAGAGGTCAGATGTTGTTGAAGTTGACTCTGGATCAGTTCCTACTGTAATGAGAAATCGAGAACGTAGCTAGTAAAATCTATGATACTATTTGGTAGCATAAGAAAGTGTCATATAGCATGTATCAGAAAGAAAATTGTAGCTGATGGGAGCTTATTAAAAGGACTTCCCTTGGAAACATGTTTTGTAGCAGTCATCAAATTTACTGGTACTGCAGCAAAATTATTTGCTTTTCCAGGAGTGATATGACCAGCTGAATAGACTTTTTCGTTGTATTAGCAAGATATGAAACAGTTGCTCAAACCACAGCTGCAACTTAATTCACTGACAGCAACTTATATTGAAGCGACAAGAACATAAGTAATGAAAATTAGAAGTAATCAAGAAAAGTTCTATAGCAAATGGTGATTATGCTCACATAACTACAATAAATAACTACCATAAGAAATGCACATGAACATGGGAATTAGCCATCAAACTCAGGACTAGAGTGAGAAATCCAACATCAATCAAATGATAATTCAAAATTTGAAAAATAATAATAATAATAGCCAATTTGATAAAAAATATTTTTGAGCTAGTAAGCTTACAAAAAATGATTGTATAAAACTCAGAAAAAAAGATGTTACAGCAGAACCCTCTTCAGAGTTTTCAATGATGTTTATTATATGAACTGGATACCTTGTTTGTGCTACTGTCAAAAGGTTATGCCATCAAGGATGATGAACTAAAAAAATAAGCCAATCAGAGATTCATCCCTTGGAACAGGCTGCAAAAAGAATGTGTTGTTATTTCAAGTTCTCCATAGAAGGATCTTGCAGAATTCTTCTTGTCAGATCCCCATGAAGCCTAGCTACAAGGCATAGATTTTAACTGAGTAGCTTGAATTTGCAAATTACAGTCCCGGATAGACTGTCCTAGCAGTTGAGCACAACCAGAAGTAAATACTTTGGCAGAACACAGAATATATATGCATTCCTTCCACTCAAATTAATGAAGACAAAATTTCTCAAGGAGCAAGGGCCAATCCTCCCCAAGTAGTTGTGGGTTTAGCTCCATCACTACCTTAAAGTCCAGCATATTCAACACATGTTTGCCTTCTGAAGCCCCAATGCTACCTTGTACTTGGGTGTTATTTCCCACCCGACCACTAGAATAAGACATTGAATGCGGAGGCAGACTGTGAATTTGCTGCTTTACAGGTAAATGACTATTTCTTTCTCCTACTAGCTCAACGCATGACCTAATCAGCCGCTTCAAATATGCATCCAATGCCATATTCAACAAGTTGGCACAGTCCAGTGTTACTCCTTCCAAGCCCTGTGCCTGAGTTATTTTCTCGATTCTCTTCTTCAATGCCTCAGTGGGATACAGTGCACTATAATCATAACTACTACGAAAGCTATTACACATACCACTACCTGATGAAAACCGTGACCTTTTAGCCCCACCAATCCTTTCCGAACATAAATGAATTCCAAGTGGAGCTTGAATTGGCGCCTTAAAAAAATCCATATCAATTCTGTGGTTCTTGCCATGTTTATGTACCAAGGGAACTACTCCAGCAATAAACCTCCTGTCTAAGGAAACCTGTTTCCTTAGAGATGTTTGTTGGATTCTTGCTCTCTTTGGTGGAAGCTCATAAGCCCCACAATATCGCTTCTGCATAGATCCTTTTGAATCACCATTCTCACTGAAAACTGCGACATCCGAGATTTCCACCATCCCATTTTGTCCAAGGTTACTGGAGTGATCTTTGATCCAATAATTTTCGGTTCCATGACTGATCTTGTGGGGCAGTTTCTGCAACACATCACAATCAAACGCAGTTTGCCGCTTTGCATTTGGATCTTGTGAAAAAGCAAGTATATCATCTACTTGAGATGATTTCTTCATTAACAAAATTTGTGGGAACTTATCATAACTACGTTCATTGGCATGACAGGCATTGTGAAAGATCAAACGAATTAACTGATTGTGCAAAGGGATATTCTCATGGCCAAGTGTCAAAATGCAAAGCTTGTTAAACTCTCGCTTGCTCAGCTTTTGTAACAGAAAATGATTCAAATAGCTGAAGTACTGTTGCGCCTGCTCCTGACCAAGCCGCTTGAATATCTGCGATTTCAGGTCACCAAGATTATTCGAATGCCTCGCCACTGGTGTTGCCATCAGCGGTATCTGCGGCTGCAGCATTGGAGGCTGCGGCATCTTCAAAAGGTTCCTTAGAATAAGAACCAAGTCGAGTAGATCAAACCCTCGTCGACAGCTCTTACAATCTATCTAGGTTTGAATAAGGACTAGGATTTGAACCTTCTCTTACCGGCAACCAGAGCTTCACATAATTCCAAACTATTCAGAGATAGCAAAGAAAGCACAAATGTCATTTTCCACGACCAATACCCTCAGGAAAACTGGAAAAGTAAGCCTCCGCGCCAAAGATGCAATCTTGAAAACCGATTTCTAACGACAACCCAAAACAAAGGGAAATAATTAGAATACAGAACCATAAACATCTAACTTTCAATGTTTCCGTTGCTCAATCCTCTCTCCGATCTGCGATCTAGGAACTCGCAATTTAGCAAAGCGGATCGCACCAGACCCGCGCCGAATGCAAGCAAGACGGATAAATAAAACAGAGAGCGACGGAGAAGAGAAGCCAATCATAGCGGAAAGGTCGACGGCGAAGCAGAAAGAGAACGGTAGGTTGGTGCTGACCTTGGAGCAGCGGGAGCCGGCTTGATTCGGGCAGAAGCAGAAAGCTTTAGACTTTACTCCTCTCCCTCAAGTTCCTATCTCTTCCTCTTCTTCGACTACTCCACTGTACTTCACGTTGAGCTGGGACAGATCGAGCAAAATAGTGCTTTTTGTTCTCTCGTCTACTGCAACCTTCGCTCACTTCTTGGAGTTTTCTTTTCTCTTTTTTCCTATTTTTGATTTTCTGAATAACCTAATTTGGGAGTTAAATATCGTGGAAAATGAAAATAAATAATTTAAACATTTCATAATTACTTTTTTTCGATGCTAGGGGATAACTAAATTAAGTACCTAAAGTTTTAAAATCATTAAATCAGGTATCTAATTCTATTGTTCTCAAAATGTAGCAATCAATCCGGACACAGTTGATCAGCACATTAATATCATAAATCAATTGTTACATTATAGGTAAAAAATATAATTAATGTTAAAAAAATATTACTCTTAATATGACTAATGGAAATGATATTTAAGACATGAATATAATTGATAGATATAGACAAACATATAGTACATAGTTTCATGACATTCTGAGCTCTCTAAGTCAATCAATCGATTTCAGACAAAATCAGTTGATACACCTAGAGAGCTCAGAATGACATGAAACTAAATTTTATGTATTCGTCTAGTTCTCCTAATTATATTTATGCACTCAAATATTATTTTCACATGTCATATTGAGAGTAATAATTTTTTTAAACATGAATTGAATTTTCATACACATTAGTATTCAAAAAATTATCATCTCATGAAAATGATATTTAAAAACATAAATATAATTTGGAGAACTAGATGAACACATAAAGTCTGGTTTCATATCATTCTGAGTTCTTTAAGTTCATTAGCAGTTGCTTCGTATTTAAAAAATTATTGCTCTCAGTATGGTGTATCTCAATGATATTTAAAGGCATGAATATAATCAGGAGAAGATGAACACATAGAACTCAGTTTCATGTCATTCCTAGCTCTCTAAGTTCATCAATTTGTTTTAGTCAAAATCAGGCTAAAATTGACTGATGGACATGAAGAGCGCGGAATGACATGAAATCAAGTCATATATGTTTGTCTATCTCTCTTGATTATATTCATACCTTCAAATATCAATTTGACACATAATGTTGAGAGCTCGGAATGACATGAAATCAAGTCATATATGTTTGTTTATCTCTCTTGATTATATTCATACCTTCAAATATCAATTTGACATATAATGTTGAGAACAGTGATTTTGTTAACTCATTTCCTATCGAATAAAATTCTATCAATTGATTGTTAGCAAGGGCGGATCCAGGATTTTTATTTTAGGACTAAGTGACAAAAATAATTTTTCTACATTGTATTTGAAGGTCATATAGTCAGGGCAGTATTAGGTGCCAACGAGCAAACGGATAGAGCCGATAATGAAGTCAAGATGGTAGCATCTGTAAACCTCAGTGCCTAGTGCCGACGAGCAAGCAGATAGATCTAATAATGAAGTTAAGATGGTAGCGTCTGTAAACCTCAGTGCTTGGTATGGGTGAATAAACAACGACAACATCCCATCATCTATCTCAACTTTTATAAAAGAAAAACTCAAATGGAACTTTTAAATAAATAATAAAAGGTCTCAAAATATATAAATAAAATTTAAAAATCTAAAAATTTTAATTAATCAAATAAATTTAATTAAAATCTCAACAATAACTAAATAAATTAAACTAAACTAAACTGAACCAAAAATAAATAAATTAAATTTGAACACTCATTTGAATGGCCTAATTCTTTTTATATTTAATTTGATTTAATCTAATTATTTTATTAAATACATTTAATTAGGTTTGAGTTGGCTTAACTCGTTTTCAGGGCTAATTAGAGTTACTCATAACTGTTCATCTCGTTTACATCCCTATCTTCACTTGGAATCCTCCACTGCCTTGTCCAACCATGAGAGTATTAAGAAGAGATTATGTTCCTAGGAATTGGCTCCTGGCCTGTCGGCGTTGATCACCTCCCTTGCCACTACGTGCGCTAGGCAAAGCTCTTCACCATCCAAAACATAGCCGTAGTCCTTGTCATTTGTCGTCAGATCTAATGTCTTAGAGCTCAGGGTTTATGCACCTCATCGATGCTTTGCCTGGTCTAGGTGAATAAACTATGACACTGCACGACATATCCATCAATGCTCTGCCTGGTCTTGGTGAATAAACTACGACAATTATTAACACAAGGATAGATTTACACGGGGACGAGGGTCGTGTCCCACTAGTCTCCATGTTAATCCGTCGCTGATTGTTATACTATAACAATTGATTGATGGAATGTTACATAACCACATAATCATTCTCAATGTATTGACAGATTTACCAAGCGATTGTTATACTGCAGCAATCAATTGGTAAATCTACTATTCGATTAGGAATAATTAGAGGTGTAAAATGAATATTGGGTATATAATTTAATAATTTTGAAACTTGAATATGCCATTTGGATATTCTAAAACTTCAACTACGTAGTTTAGTAATTTACCGTAATTATCAAAAACACTTTGTGAATCTAATTATGAAAAATAGTCTAGCAATGCACCAATAAAACAATAAAACATAAGTACATGACAATTTTCATAATGTATTAGCATGAACACGCGCTGTAAAATACGGCAACAAAAATTAATTAAATAATAAGGATAAATAGAGGAATAACCTTAATGGAATTTTCTGAATTTTTTTTTAAATTTTCTAAGAATTTTTCAGAAGTCGTATGGTGTAGATTACGGGGATCAATTATGGGGTCATGGGAAAACTTGTTTAAGCTACTCTATTTATACGAAGCTACTCCATTTATACGAGGAAAAGTTTAATTTCTTATTTTCTTTTTCCTTTTTCTTTTTCTCTCCTCATGTGCCCTAGCCGATGTCATCTCCCCTCCCAATTCTTCTCTTCCTCTTACTCGCCTCTGCCTGATCGCCTTCTCCCTCATTCTTCTTCCTCTCCCAATTTTGTCGACGACTTCTCTTTTCTCTTCTTCTCCGCGAATCTTCCTCCTCTGATCTCACCAGCGTCGAACTCCTCTTGATCCAGCCACCAGTTTCCTCTTCGCTTCTTCGTGCTACCACCCGAAGAATACCTCGACGCCAGCCGATCGCTGGCCACCGGAGGCTTGAGCTCTCCCCTCTGCCCTAGTTGGATTCGCCAATTCTCCCTTCTCTCCCGCGCAACCAACCCACACCATCTCTGCCCTAGATGGGTCAGCATCATCGCAGCTAGTGTCCTTGCATCTGGTTCCGACGCCTGAAATCGGGGGCTACTCGATCGCCGGCCATCCTCACTCGACTGCCGCCACCCATCGCCGGAGGTGCTTCTCGTGTCTGTGATCATTGCTTGCTGCCACCAGGTTCTGCCGAGCCACACATTTTGACCTAGCAGTGTTGATTTCCTCTTCTGTTAACTCTCTGCTTTGGTCGATGGGGATCAGTTCCGGCATGAGCTTGTGTTGGCGTCTCCTGACCTAGTGCCACCACCAGCATCTGATTTCTTGCTGCGCTGTTATCACCGAAGAAGAGGAAGTTAGGTAAGGATTCTTGTTAACTTCAGTAGCAATGTAGATTTAGGAAAATTTATTGTTAGGATTCCTAACTAGTTGGTTTTATGGATTGTTTGCTTTCCAAATGGCAGTAGGGAAGCTGGTGCAGTGGTTTGATCACAGCCATTTCCTCCGACGGTAAATCGACAGAGCATATATTGATTTTGGGTGAGTGGTTGACATTGATCTATGTTTAGTTAAACTATTGGATTGTGGAATGGTTAGTAATGATTCATGAATTGCCATTAGAATTGGTTTAAGTATAGATTTACATCTAAATGGAATAATTAGGGTTAAGGAAACTAACCTTAATTGAACGTTGAGTTATAATTAATTAGGCTAAAATGTTGGATCTAATCTAAGCTTCGGGTTAGATCCAATTGATTTAATTAACCAAGATCAACGAATAAAAATTAGGGTTTCCTAGTTAATAGGAATTTTGATAAAGCTATTGGATATTTGCGAACATGACTTAATTATATATATGTTGTTATAGGGCTTTGATTCGAGACGAGTGTCTCGACGTGGGGTTTATTTCGGAGATGATCTCCACTTTTTGAGGCAAGTATCTTGACTTATCTATTTTGATAATGTCACGTTGATATGTTTAGTAGATTATAGTCTCTAGTAATAATTATGTTCATCTTTGCTTTGGTATGCTACTACATGATACATGTTGCATACTTTTATCTGTTCTGTATTCATGTGGCAAAAGGCGATTCGCTCGCCCCCAGCGCCCCCGCCAACCTGTCCCTAGGCCAACACGGAGGAGGTAAAT
>JBBMJZ010264267.1:0-18551 GCA_037833815.1 Zingiber zerumbet
TACAAAACTTCACTACCTTTTGTAATCGAGATTACATTACATTACAAGTTTAAAGCTAAACCAAACAAAATAATCAGCCTTTTAAGGTAATTCTGATTACATTACAAGCCAGATTACGCCCTACCAAACGTAACCTTAAGGTCAAATTTTACTATGTTGATTTGGTTATTGTCTTTTGTTTTCCATCAAATTTCTAATGCATGGCCTTTGAATCTGTGGTTTAAATTATTGTGGTTTTGAAATTTTCTTTATAGTTCAGTGGTATACTTTTTGTGATGTCCATATTGGGGGGAAAAAAGGATGTGTGCCATTTGGGCTATAATGAAAATGATTTCTATGATATTTAATGTCATTACTTTTGCTGGAGACTTGTAGGAAGGGTGATAATAACTCTGCCTATTACTCTTTAAAAAAATGATAAACTAGCTAACACCGAACTTGAGACGGCCGTCTCCCGACCCTAAGAAAGTTTCCCACCGTCCGCTAGGTCAAAGGAGATCTGATTATTGATTTTGCTACATGTTGATCATTAGGAACAAACTTCTATTTAATCAATATTTCTAGAATTGACTTGCTCTGCATGCCATTCATTTTTTTTTTGTTCTGATAGTGATTTTTCACATCTTCATTCATTCTTTTCCTTGTGTAATATGTTCCTCTAACGGTCAAGGACAAAATATTCCTTAGTGTAGTCTCTTTAATAGCAAAATACATGAAAAAGAAGTTGGACTCCTACTCGATTACTATCTTTTGTCACAATTTAATTTCTCTTTTCTTACCAATCATAGCAGTATTAAGTCAGTTCGTCTTCTACGTCCTGTTCACATTGAGGGCTTTCTCATTCTTGTAGTTTATATTAGAGCTTCTTTCTTAAGATTGGTTAGTCATGATTAAATACAAATAAAATAACTATTGTAATAACGTCCCATTTCCAGGAATAGTCATTCTATTATAATGAAATAATAATTCTTCATATTTATTCCTTACATCATCCAAATAATTTCTATCTCTACTCTATTCCATTTCTACTTTATTCTGTTTTCCAAGGAATACATATTTCTAATTGGCCAAATGGGTTGAGGGGGTAGTGAATTTTGTGACAAACAAATATGGTTATCAGATAAATCAAATCGTATCAAGCAAATCAGATGGGCTAGATGGATTAAATTGATGTTGACTGTGCAAATCACTGAATAAGTTGGGTTGTGATGGCTTGATTGTGGAGCATATCAGAAACGGATAATCCAAATAAGTCAAATGCATTAAGAAAGAAAACCAAGTAGGGCCATAAGATGAGGGTTAGGCAAGCATACTAGGCAAGCAAATTAGGCAAATGGGATAGTCTATGCAGCTAGGCGAGAAAAAGCAAATCAAGTAGGGCCACAAAATGAGGGGCTAGTCAAGTAGATTAGGCAGATGAGATAGTCTGTGTGTCTAGGCGAGCATGATTGGTTGAGTAAATTAGGAGAGCCGAGTGGACTAGCCCTTTGGGTAGATCGGATGAGAATGGTGGTTTGTGTGGATTGGATGAGTTAGGCACCCTAAGTGAATTGATCGTATTGAGCTTAGGTGAATAAAGTGGTCTCAATGAAAAACTACTCATAGGGATATTTTAGCATTGTTGAGACAATTCTTACTTACAACATTCGTATAAACCATAGGAATGTGAATGAACCATCTTTCTTTTGTATGAATCAAACTAAGAAATCTATATTCCCATTTCGTTTTTAATCTACTCTAGTCCCCCAATATAATTATTCTGTTTTTTTTGTCAATCCTATTTTATGAACCAAACACACCATTAGATTTTGCTTATGTTGAAGGAAAGTTGGAAGGAAGCAGTTAAGACAAAAAATTGAGTTAAAGTTCAATCCTTAGTTTACTTCAATGGTCATGTATAAGATGGAAATTAAGGGCGGAAAAGGGACCTTTGTTTTTGTTAGATATGCTATTGCCAACATGTGGGTGGATATGGAGGAAAAAAAGCACTTGTGCACCCAAAAGATCAATATATCATTCTTTTTGGTTAAGTTACTCTCAAATGGAGGATATTTATCTCTTTGCATCAATTTATGATTTCATCCTTCTAATTTTTGTTTTCTAAGCAAAAAAAGGAAAAATAATTTAAAAATATCTTTATGTCTTTCCAAATAACCAAAGGAAAGAAAAGTTAAAACTCCTTCCATCCTTAATGTTTTTCTTTTGATTCTGGTTTCCTTTATTTCAGGTAGACAAGCTCAAAGACTGACTTTTAGGAATTTACTTGAAGAGAAATCAGTCATCTGGTACTTTTTGGATGGGCTAAGCCAATCAAATGGGCTAGGTGGATTGAATGGGTTGGGTAGATTGGTTAGGCTGAGTGGATCGACAAGCTGAATGCATTAGTGAATTAGGCAAGCCACTCAAGTTAGGTCGCTACCTAGGCATTGCAGATCGGTGGGTCAGGCATTTCGACAAGACCGAGCGAATCAGGTGGATTGAGCACACCAAACCAAACTACGGTATACATTAGCTGCTACTTATTTATCATACATACCAAGCATTGAAATGTGGATGAACAATCTATTGCATCTGCTGAGCCAAATTAAGTCCTATTCTATTCTTATTCTTGGCCTATTCCATTTCTTAGGAATAACTCTCCTATTCCTTGTCAATTCCATTTCATGAACCAAACACCCACCATTAGAGTGCTTAAGTATGATATTTGAGGGAGTCTATTGAAGCAAAATCTGACATGTGATTCTTGTAAAAATGATGATTCATCAGGATTTGTTAATTTACTTTTTTTTACTGATTAAAATAAAGAACTATTTTATGGATATTTCTTTGACTCCGTATTTTCTTCCAAACACAGGCCTGAGAAGTTCAATGGTCTACTTCAGAGACTACAAACTGTTGAATCCAACAAATCAAAGTCAGACAAGTTGTCATCAATAAGTAATGTGTTGGATAAGTTGTTCATGAATATAAAGAAGGCGATGAGTAGGGAGCTCCTAAATAAGCATCAGCTTCTTGGAGCTCTGGCTGATCCTGGGCCATGTAGCTTGAATTCTTGCAACAGTTTTGGGGCTGGAAGGGATGCCTGTTGGATTCCTGTTGACGTATTCATGGAGACTACAATGGATGGGAAACATCTATATGCTATATCTTGTATTGAGGTTCTTACAGGTATTATGGTATTTGTTCTTCCCCCCACTTCAATTTGCCTTATGTTATTTTTTTTTCATTGTGCATTCATGCTTTCACACTTACATTTTAATTTTTAAACAGAATTGACCAAAACACTCCAAGTAATTAATCAGGCAAGCTGGCAAGAGACATTTCAAGCTCTTTGGGTTTCAGCTCTTCGACTTGTGCAACGAGTTAGGCGTTTTTTTTTAAAATTTGTTCACATCTTTACTTCTGCAGAAATTTAATTAAACAATTACATTTGAAACCTTACATTAGCCTTGTCAACATTAGGATCGAGAACCCCAGGAAGGGCCAGTCCCACACCTAGATGCACGACTTTGCATGCTACTTTCACTTGTCCCTTTGGCTATCCTTTCGGTTGTCAAGGATGATCATGACACACCTATTCCTGCCAGCAATAGTCCTATGAAAAGTAGCCGGCATGGACATGAAGGGAATAACTTTGCTTCTAGAAGACATGGATTGATATCTTCCCTTAAGACACTGGGACAATTTTCAGCACTTCTCTCACCTCCTCCATCAGTTGCCAATGCAGCTAATAATGCTGCCACAAAAGCAGCCATTTTTGTTTCTAATTTCAAGGCTGGGAATAACAACCTAAATGTTGGGCGTAATGATACTTCTATAAGAGCAGGTATGTTTTCCTTAAAGAAAAATTTCAAAATGTTATCATATGAATTACAAGAATTGATATCACATCTTAGGAACAAATTCTGGATTTATTTCTTGGCTTTTGTTTGATTACCACATGGTGTTGTGTGTTTTTAGTTTCATTTCAAATTTAAGGATGAACTCATTGAACAAGGTAGTTTCATTTCAAACTTACCATATCAAGGATTAGTTTTAAGTCTATATCTCTTTACACTAGTCATGGATAAACTCACTTGACATATCCAAGACGCGATACCATAGTGTATATGTTTTTTGCATATGACCAATGTTTTTGTCGATAAGACATAAAAGAAAGAGATGCTAAATTTGAATCTTAGCGGAAAACCTGATAGAATATAATTTAAGTTTAGTAAGAGATTACGAGTCACAAAGTTTTAAGTGTCTAGATTTGTTTTTGCAAAGGGTCGATAGCGGTGTTTTATATAGGATACAAAATGGTTGAAATGGAGAAGAGTGTTAGATGCCCTTTGTGATTATAAGGTACCTCTAAAGTTTGAATGAAAGTTTTATAAAATGGTAGTTAGACCTGTTATGTTATATGAAATTAATGTTAGACTATGAATCGAGCACGTGAATAGAAGATGAAAGTCGTAAAGGAGAATGTTAAGGTAGATGTGTGGA
The DNA here is from genome assembly GCA_037833815.1 of Zingiber zerumbet. Taxonomy (NCBI): domain Eukaryota; kingdom Viridiplantae; phylum Streptophyta; class Magnoliopsida; order Zingiberales; family Zingiberaceae; genus Zingiber; species Zingiber zerumbet. The sequence continues at coordinate 4,486 of JBBMJZ010264267.1, forward strand.
CATACAAGGATGAACATAGTAAAAAATAGGAACATTAGATAGAAAATTAGGGTTGTGTTTATTGAGAGAAAACTCTAAGAGACACTTTTAAAATGATATGAGTATGAATGATACAGTTTCAGTATTGTATCATGTCGTGCTAGTATGATTTTGATATTTTTTACATGTCAAAGATATAAACTAAAAATAAAAATATATTAAATTAATAGGATAATTTTATTAGGGTTTAATTAAGTCTATTTAAATTATCCTAACTATAGTTAGAAGATGATTGAAATTATTAATTTAAGTTTTTTTAATTAAAAGCTAAGTTTACTATTCCGCCTTCTTTCATTGTTCTTTGAACGTTCCATGCCCCAGTGAACGCGAGGCTCATGCGTGTTATCCACAGTGGCCACGAGGCTTGCGCGAGCCCTTCGCGGAGGCTGGGAGGTTTCCTCGGCTATCGCAAGGTCTCCGTAGCCATCGCGAGGCCTCTGCGGTCATCGCGAGGCCATTGCGAGGCCTTTACGGCGCTATCACGAGGTCTTTGCGGCGATTGTGAGACCATTGTGATATCCTTGAGTTCCGTGCAGGGCCTCCATTGTGGCTGTGAGACCATTGTGATATCCTTGAGTCCAGTGCAGGGCCTCCATGGTGGTCGCGAGGCTCGCGTGTGGCCTCCGCGCAACCACGAAGCCTTGTCATAGCCTCCGCGGTAGATGTGAGGTCATTGTGATTCCTCTGCGGTGGCCACGGAGCGCGTTGCTGACGCCTCTAGGGCGGCTACGGGGTGCGTTGATGCCTCCGCGGACCGGGCCGTGCGACTCCTTTGCGGATGGGGGCCGTGTGACGCCTCCGCGGCGGTCGCGGAGCGAGCACGACACCTCCTATACGACCGCGGGGTGCGCAAGATGCCTCTGCGATTGCCACAGGACGCACATGACGCCTCAACGGTGGCTGCAGGACGCGCACGACGCCTTAGTAGCGGCTGCGGGGCGCGCACGACGTCTCTGTGGCAGCCGCGGGGCGCGTATGACGCCTTTGCGCCGGCCGCGGAGCGCACACAATGCCTCCGCGACGGTCGCGGTTGGCAGAACGAAATATTTTGCCCGTACTGAGTGACATGAGTGACGACATGATATTTTAACCCATGATTTAGGAGACTACTGAATATACCAATTACATGATGTGGGACCATGATAAATTCATAGATTACTCGAAGAAGAGGGAGACCATGATAAATTAGCCATATTGCTTCTATGAGACTTACAGTGGGTTTCCTTGGATGTGATAGTCATGGTGGAATAATATGCTAATTTAGTTTCCATTGCCATGTCATGGGTCGATGCTACCTTGTCATGTTTGTGTATGAACTTCATTCTATTGTGGTAGGACGCTATGGAGCTCTCTCATGGCATTGGGGCAGAATATCTCATAACCTTGGCTTATTATGGGCGATTTCAACACTCTCTTGATGATCCAAGACATGGAGGGTGAGCAACCGGTCACCAATTATGAGAGAAGATCTAGAGCGGTTTGTACATGCTTGTAGCTTGGTGGACCTTTGATTGATTGGATGTAGATTGACTTGGACGAATGGCACGGTGTCTTCCAAGCTTGATCGGGCTCTTGTCAACTCACACTGGCTTTGGGAGGACAATGAGAGTTATGGGGAATTTACGGCGCCGGGGTTGTCTTTCGGATCACTCATGCAGCATAGTTTCTACAATGTCAAGGCAGAAGGGGCTGAATAGGCCCTTTAAGTTCTTTAATATGTGGACATTGCACAAAGGATTTCAAGACTTGGTAGCTAGTGCTTGGGAAGAACCGATTGATGGGAATGCTCATTAAACCCTAAAGGTGAAGACAAATTGAAAAGCAAATTGAGATATGTTGATAAGCATCACAACCAACATATCTTGGAGCAAGCAGAAAGGGCGAGAGGAGAGCTAGACGAAGTTCTATAATGGGACATCTTGTGATTATGGGGCTTTGGGGAAGAAGGCCACACTCCTTGCAGAGGTGGAGAAGATGTTCTACCAACAAAGAGCCAAGAGTGAGCACCTAAAGAAAAGTGACAAGTGTACGAAATTTTTCCATGACCTATTGAAGCGCAACAACGAAAGGAATGCCATCTTAACGCTCACTAAACAGTCTTGGGAACAAATCTTAAGTTTGGAAGATGTTGCTAATGAAGTTGTGGGGTATTTCGAAGGATTATTGGGCACAAAGGAGATATGTACGCCGCTGTAGCTCCATCACCGGTAGGAAATTGTCGGAGGAACAACGGAATAGGTTGATTGTACCGGTTACTACGGAGGAGATCTATATTACAGAGGAGATCCAGACTCCGCTTTTTGATATTGGGAGTGATAAGGCTCCTTGAACTCGATGGATATAATGCAGAGTTCTTTACTTCGACATGGAACACAGTTGGGGAAGATGTGGTTGTGGTGGTCAAGGAGTTCTTCCATAATGGTAGACTTCTCAAGCAATGGAACCACACTTTGATCACTTTAGTACCCAAATTTGATCACTCTCTGAAAGTTATTGATTTTCAACCAATTTCATGTTGTACGGTTTTGTATAAAATCATCTCAAAGGTATTGGTGGGTCGGCTAGCAAAGGTTATGGATAATTTGTTAAATCTGGCACAAACGACATTTGTTTGGGATTGGTACATTGGAGAGAACACCAACCTTGTTCAAGAATTATTGAGGAAGTATGATCGTAAGAAGATATCTCTAAGATGTATGATCAAAGTAGATTTAAAGAAGGCATTCGACAATGTTGATTTGAGCTTTCTTATGTCAGCACTAGTTGGTTATGACTTTCCCCAACAATTTCGAGGATGGATTCAAGAATGCATCTCCACGATCATGTACTCGGTAAGCATCAATGGAAGTATACATGGATTCTTTGGTGGAAGAAGAGGATTGAGGCAAGGGGATCTCTTATCCCCTCTATTATTTGGCCTAGTCTTGGAGGTCTTCTCAAGGACGTTGAAGGAGGCATTACAACTACTCCGGTTTCATTTTCATCCTAAGTGTAAGGAGATACAACTCACTCACTTGGTGTATGCAGATGATCTACTGATGTTCACGAGAGAGGATACCTTTACCATCACAATATTGGCGGATGTACTCGAAGATTTTGGCAACAAGGCTAGACTGCGGGCCAACCAATTGAAGTCTAACATCTATATGGCTGGTGTGGACGGACAAACTCGACAAAGAATTCTGCACATAATCGGTTTTCATCAAGGGGAGTTTCCATTTCGATATCTTGGTATTCCTCTAGCCATGGAGAGATTATGTATTGCTAATTATGGCTCTTTGCTTGAAGCGGTATCAAAGGTGGCGGCGTCTTGACCAAGGCATACATTATCATACGTCGGAAGATTGGAGTTGGCAAGATCGATATTACAAGGTGTTGAGTGCTATTGCTATCTATACTTCCAATGTCAAGTGGTGTAATTGACAAATTATATGGTCTTTGCTGGTCTTTCATGTGGTCCACCAAACATCCACTGATCTCTTGGGCGGCAATATGTCTACTGAAAGATGAAGGTGACTATGGGCTTCGGGATCTTCATGCTTGGAACAAGGCATTATTGTGTCAGATGCTATGGAACATCAAAAGTAAGACGAACTCGTTAAGGATAAGATGAGTACAACACCACTACGGTGCAGATTTTTGGCAATGGTGCAGTAAGACATCAGATTTTCCATTGATATTGAGTTGTCACAGATTAGAGATGATCTATTGCGATGATTGGGGAGTCAAAGTCCAGTGAATATGAAGCTAATTGATTGGTTTGTAGCGGAAAAACAAGGGGTGGTTAATGCGTATGAACTATTCAGACCGTGTGCGATGAAGGAGTGGAGGGCTGGCTTGATGCCTAAGCATCGGTTTACTTGGTGGTTACTTGCTCATGGACGGTTGAGGACGGTGAACATGATGACTTATGAAGTGTACAAAATATGTTCCTTATGCAAACAACAAGACGAGTTCAACGATCTCATCTATTTTCGTTGCTCGATCACAAGGGAGCTGTGGGATAAGGTGAGGTGTTGGCTGGGATTTCGCCATCAAATCAATTCTGTTTAGCGGCTATTCAGGGCCCTTCGAAGGTGGTATCGAGGCAATGGTAGGCTAACGAAGGTGCGGTTTCTTGCATGGCTTACCTCTTGTGGCAAACATGGAACAAAAACTAGTTTGAAGGGTAAACACCGTGTGTAGCAGGGCTGTTCCGGAAAATTCAGATTCACGTGTTTTGATTTGTAGATGTTTAGAGTTCGTACTTGTTATGATGTGTTTTAGTTGTGTGGTGTAGTATGTCTCCTTGTGTGGTGATGTTTGGCCGCAAGGGGAATGATGTTTTGTAGTTTTGTGGGTCATGTGATGTGTGTGGTGAATGATGTCTCCTTGTGTGGCTGGGTTGGCCTCAAGGGGTTATGATATTTTGTGGTTTTGTGGGTCATGTGATGTCACCTTGCGTGGTTGTGCTAGCTTGCAAAGGTTATGGTGTTTATGTGGTTTGGTGGTCATGTCTCCTTGCGTGGTTTGTTTGCTCGTAAGGTTTGGAGACACTTCTGTTTTTGGTTGGTAGGCATCTAGAGTCTGTATTTGTTTGATCATTGGAATCTTTATATATATTTACCTTTCCAAAAAAAAAAACAACGATAATAAAATAAAATTCATTTAAATATATATGATAATATAACAGGGGAGTGAACCTAATGACATGGGAGGATTCATATAGCCGACCTTACTTAATCGGCTAAAGACTTGTTGTAATAGTTCTCATGTATGTTTCAAACATACCATACCATTGTGTTAAAAGGTTCCCCTGCTTGGCTAGGTGCTTGTGTGCTTTGCCTAGGTGCTCAAGGACGTGTGGTGAGGCTAAAGAGCATGTTTTTTCATTGATGGGCACGATGCCTAGGATCTTGACTTGCTTCAGAAAAACTTTTCAAATTGGCAAAACTCTCTAGGTTGTTTCGTAGTTTGAAATTTCTTATCATGCCTAGCTAAACACTTGAATTCCGATAAATCACTGAAACTCAATACCTCTTGGTACTAAAGTTCAAAATCTCAAGGCATGCCATAGTTTCGGTCTTTGTCCAAAAATATTGTTCACACTTTGATGATTAGTACCATTGACAATTAAAAGCTGAAGAAGGAAGGAGATGAAGCAAAGGAAGGAGACATTGTGCTAAGTGGTATCAAATTTTGATAATTTACTGAAATGATATGTTTTAACCATTTCACCTGATATGATTTAAGATTTTAAACCATACTTAGCATGGATCCTTCTTATGCTTCATCTCCTTCTTCAACTCCAGTCTGTTACTGACATCATGATGGCTCGAGATTTTGAACCTGGGTAGCTTTTGCCAACAAGTTTTTGTTTTGTGTGGATTACCCTCTTCAGTACAGTAAAATATAAGGAAAAAGAAATTTTAAAAATGACAAAGAACCATAATTATGTGGATTGGCCAGTGTTTTCTTGCACCCACATCCTTAGGCAGGAGATCCTAGTAAAGAGATGGCACCTGATTTATAGTAGAATTTACTGTTTTATAGTATAAGGATTCGCGATTCCAAAATCCAACCTAGCAGAAACCTCATGCAAGCTTGCTTAGAATTTGCTTGCATCTCCTTCTATTCTTCCATTCCTTGAGGGTTTATATTAACAATTTTTTTATATATTTTATCTTAACATTACACACCATTATTAGTACAGTGTGCGTACCATGGTCCTCTGTGAAAAATTTCTAGTTTGCCAATATAACCCAATCCTATATGTCTACTTGATTGAAAGATAACTTAGTCCTATTTTTATTATAATATGTAATGGTATTTCTATCTTGTGTGTCAGTGGTCGTATTTAGTTCCACATTTGTTTCTGTTGGCTGATAAATCCCTTCGTTTGCTTTAGCTTAGGCTAACACAGGGCCTTGGCATGCAGAAGCATCTAGTTCTCTTTATTGCACTGATCTTACTTTAGATGCATTAACAGAATTTAGTTGCATATCAGTTGATAAATCTAAATGTCATCTTTTAGCAAGAATGTCTTTTGTTGCTATGCTTGTTTGCTTGGTGTATTACTTTTTTTTTCTTCCTCTTATTGTCTGTCACCCAACATCTGCCCTATAGTCATAATTTTGTTCCCTGATGGTTTGCACTTTCCAGTTGGGAACATGTTACATCTAATAGTTGATGCCTGTATTTCAAGGAATCTGATTGATACGTCCGCATACTTCTGGCCTGGTTATGTTGTTCCATCTGCATTATCAAAAGATTCAACTTCATTTCAAGACTCTCCTTGGTCAACCTTCCTTGAAGGGGCTCCACTCACTGGTTCATTGAAAAGCTCCCTCATGATGACTCCTGCATCAAGGTAGGCTGGGAAAATAATTATCAGATGATTTGGTCATTGACAATAATCTAATTAATCTAGTATGACATATCTTTAAGTTCTAGTTCAGGTATGGAGTATCGACTTGAATTAGCAATTCTTGGGTGCGAAATATTTTAGGCATCAATAAATCTTTTGTTTGAAATTATGATTATCATTTGTTCTTTTGCAAAACAAACTAGTTGTTACAGTCCATTTAGAAAGGTGTCAGTAATCTTTGAACTTTATGTTTCTACCTTTCCACCAAGAAACTAATTTTTGTAAAAGACTATTCTTTAAACTCTACAAAAATATATTCCTCCAAGTAGGATTATCAGGTGACTTTGTTTGGGCAGTTGCTATGCATGCCATACCCCACTTGAAGTCAATTTGCCAAATGACAGACCTCCTTCAGCGTGATTTAGAGCAATATCAAAGTTAGAAAATTAGCTTGATTGAAAAGCAATAATTGCCACAAGAATCAAGCCCAATCCACTTGTTAAAGGGCAGCTCGGTGCACGAACCTCCCGCTATACGGGGTCCCGGAGAAGGATCCATTGTACACAGCCTTACCCTGCTTTTTGCAAGAGGCTGTTTCCAAGATTTGAACTCGTGACCTTTTGGTCACACATCAACAACTTTACCATTGCGTCAAGCCCAATCCACTTGTTAAGCAGCCTAAAATTGGGGGCAACCAAAGTATTAAAACGCGGTTTTAGGAGATGGGATAGAAAATCAGCCCCTAGGAGGAGGCCTAGGTGGTTGGTATTAAAATTATATTAAAATAGGAAGAGAAGTAAATTTAATAATTAATGATAAGTAAACACTAAGTACACTCTAAACAAGTAAATATTTTATATTTACTTTGTGAATTAGAAAATAAAATATTAGTGAGATACTATAATATTAAAATATAAATAATTAATAATATCAAATAAACTAATAAATTATAAAGAATTGAGGGTTTTTCTTAGACCGCTTAGATGGTCCACTGATCCACCTATAACCTTTTAAAAGGTTTGGCCAGCCACAAGGCGAAGCAGCCCCAGGTTAAACTGCCTAAGACTTCAAAAGATAATATGGGGAAAGTAGGGAAAGTTTGTACAAATATGTAAAATAGACACAAGGGGGCAACATGAATAAATTAGTAAAATAAGGCTCAACAACAACAAATATTCACCAACAAATATCAATGTAAATTACAAAAAAACTAGGTAAAACATCAATGATCATCTATTCAACTTCAACATAGTTTACTATGAAAGCACAATGCACAAAATAGACATTGTAACAACTCACTTTAATAGTATCATGTCAATTAAAGGAGTCAACGCTGCCATCGATATAATATTTGCTAAGTGCTAACCACTACCAACCAACGAGTATGGTTGGACCCATACTCTAGCCTTTATGTGTAAGCCCCTACGCTCTTCTATGATGCCAATAGAGTATTGCCTCACGATTAACGGTAGCCTATTTGTGCTATGTCCAACAAACATTCGCCGACATATCTATCATATGATCGAGGTGATAGAAACGTATAATTATGTGAAGTCATAGTCCTCATGTCTATCCACTGAAGGCCTCATCTCTACTAGTTTGTCACGGTAAAAGGCAGTAAATCATTAGATGTTTGTTAGGTTGTCTTTTGACAGCAAGGTCCTGACTTGTGTCTTTTGATTACCAAGTGATGTATACCAGCACTAAGAGCAATGCATGCTAAGGTGCACGAAATGATCTCATATAAATCAATCATAATAAATATGGGCAGTACCAAAACAATGTCATATATACACTACATACTTATCTCATGAACAACTACACAAATAACGTCTAGCCTAAGATGATAACCTATAACAGCATTTTACCAAACAAAATCTTAAATATGGGCATTATTCAGAAATGCACAACTTCATCAATACTTTTCAAATGCATAGACACATAAAACTATTAACCCGTTTTGGTTGTTCAACAAGGGCGCTCATCTAAGGTTCTTGTATGGAAGGCAGGACTTCTAGAAAGACTATATAGGATGACAATCACCTTGTGGAAGAGTTGCATAAAAGAGTTTGAAGGAAAAAACACTAGCAGCAGTACGACATCGAGGAAATGCCTTCGGTGAGGAGGGAACCCTAGTGGTGGTAGGAGTTTGCTTCATTGACAAGCACAACTTGTGGCAATTCTGGTAGACCTAGTGGCAATAGTAGCAATGATAATGTGACTTTACTGAGGGAGTGATCCTTAACGAATAGAGGATGACGATGACTTGGAGGTGCTGAGCATGGAGAGATATATGGATACGTAGATGACGAGACACATTAGAGGAGGGGGTGAATAAAAATTTAAGCTACTCTTGCTTCGCAAGGTCATGTAAGGTTCGTAGTGGAAATCAAAAATAAAAAATACAACTGAAACCTCTAACAAGTTGTTTAAGGTTAGCTCAAGAGGTTACACCAGAGTAGTTATGGTCAACAAGAAAGCATAAATAAAATCACAAAATATTGGCGTGAATATGTTCTATTGTTGCACGATTTGAGGCCTTTTGAGACTCTTATAATAGTCTCTTCCTTGAATTCTTTTATTGAGATGATCGTATTGTGCTGACACCCATTAGTCAACTGATCAACTTAACTAGTTATTTGATCCATCCATTATGGCTTGTTGAAGTCATTTTCCTATAGCATTTGTCAACCAATCATTAGCATCTTGATCAACTTGGACTATTTCCCTTGTATGACCACCGTTTCCTTCGGCTTCATCTAGGCTTCACTAGTTGACTCATAGACATTTGTCAATTGGATTATTACCAATCGATTGGTCTCTAGAACAAGCCATTTTGTTCGTTGTGTGAGTTGGCTACCCATTCTCCTTAGCTATCAGTTGAATGGTGTGTCGACTATGACCTATCGAATGACCGAGTTCGCCTAAGTTGAGCCTTGCTTTCTATCCTCACTTGAGTACATTTGTTTTCTACTCTTAGCTCACTATAGAGTCTTTGCTTTCTAGTCCATCTCCCGTCTAGCTTCTCCTCCCTTGGATGCATTGAGCCCTTGACTGTCTCCTTGTGTCATTCTCACGCTTCACTTATGTAGTTTATCTCTTAGTCATTTGTCATGAAGCTTCTAGTCCATTGGATGCATGAAGCCCTCAACTCTTTCCTTGCTCCATTCTTCATGCTTCACTTTTGTAGTCTGCTTCCCAAGCACAGTTGAACTTCAATGCACCACGTCCTATGACCTCTCGGATGCCCTATACTACCATTCTCTAATCTCCATGAACTTGAGCCATCAGACTTTGGTCGCATCAAATTATCTCCATGTGCGCATTCACTAAGTCCTTGCACACTCAAACAGACATATCAAATCACAAGTCAAGGCCTAACTTAAATCCTTTGCCCAAACATTAAAATCCATGGTTGCATTGGACCACTTGGGATACTATTGCACCAACAGGAGGCTTTGTTAGCGAGTCTAGTTAACGACTATTTTGACAACTTACATGGTGTTCTCAAGGAAGGTCTCTCCCTCGATTTCAAATTGCGATGGGAACAAATTCATGGTTTCAAATTGAGATGGGAACAACCATTACGGGCTAAGGGATAATATATGTATATATATATGGGGGTGTGGATGGGGAGGAGCGAGGAGGGAGGGGTTTAGGATTGCGTTGGACTGGATCAATGTGTAAACCGGAAGAGATAGGGTGTTTTAGTCGTACCCTGAATTGCTACTGTCTGGTTTTTGTTAAAACACCTGCAGTAACTTTAGTTTTATTTTGGTTGAAAAGGCTGGTTGATGGCCAATATTATGGCATGCTTGCATTGGATATGGCTTAATTATACTTAAAATGCTAGGTGCATAACCAATCCAGTCTAATTTTGGTTTTGTTAAGCCATTGGTCTTGCTTTTTTCTACTCTTTAGTTTTGTGGAAGTGGAGAAAATGTACAACGTTGCACTAATTGGATCAGAAGAAGAAAAACTAGCAGCTGCTAAGATTCTATGTGGTGCATCTCTTCTCCGTGGCTGGAATGTCCAGGTAGAACATTGATCTGGTACTTTCATGAATTAAGATCTTCTGTTTTACCTATGCTTCTAATTTCTCTTTTATTAATCCAGGAACACGTTGTGCGTATTGTAGTCAAAATGCTATCTCCTCCTATGCCTTCTGATTCTTCAGCTCCAGGAGCAGGGAATTATTTAATTGGTCACATGCCTATTCTCAGTGCTATTTTATTTGCAATTTCTGGAATTGATACTGTTCACATTCTTTCTTTGTATGGCATGGTAAGTTTTTTTTGTGTGCGCATTTTCTTGCAGGCCTGTTCTTGCTACTTCTGTTTTATTTTTCTCTTTGTTTACTGTTCACTCTAGGGAAACATGGGTTTGATATGATGATATTCTTTATATCTAGTTGACAATTAATATGATAAACATGGGCCAACATTAGTCGATGCATAAATGGATTGCTTGAGTTGGATTGCTATTGGCTTCAATATTTGTTGTCTTAGTCCCACTAAGATTGATGAAGGGATTTAAAAAATAAGAGATGCAAAGAAATTAAGTTGATTTGATGAATTTGGTTTACTTTTAGGTCAAATCCAGATCGAAAATAATGGAATTGATTGAAATTTAGGCTTATTATATTTAATACGATTGAAGTTAATATAGCTGCTTCAGATTTATTTTTGGCTTTGACACGGGTGCCTACATTAATGGTAGTATTATAATTCAGTCGTCAAAACTATATAATTTATATTTTCATCCTTTCTCCATTCTAATTATTAATTGAGAATTATTATAAATTGACCGTCCAATATTTTGTGATTTATTCTACCCCATGAATTGGTGGCTGGGTTGTGCATTAATAGTCATACTACATAAAATGATTCCATATTTTATAATTTGTAATTGTGCCCAAATGAATTAATGGTTATGTTGTACTGTTGTACAATGCCAATGAATTGTGCCCAGATCAAGTCTGACATGGGCTTGCTTGGCCTATTTAGATGTAATTGTACTGGGCCAAACATGACACTTCGTATTGGGCTGAACACGATATGCCATATCACATGTTGTGATAGGCGTGGCTCATGATATCACACCCATGATTTGATATCTGGTGTCATGTTGGGAAAATGGTTGAAACATATTGGTCTAGTAAATTACTAAAATTCGACATCACTTAGCACAAACAATGTTTCCTTTTGTTTCACCTCCTTCAACTTCCAATCCATCACCTTCACTATGTATCGAAATGTTGGCATGATACCGAGACTCCAATAAAGTTTGAGATTTTAAATCTTGATCACATCTGTCTTTCTTGGCATGAACATAGACCTAGTTGACTCATGCTTGTGGTGGCCCATTCCTAAGTTTGTCGGTTGAGAATGATTTTAAAATACAAAATTTAAATAATATAAAAATACCAAAGAAACTAAAAATATTAAATATTAAAAATTTAGAAAATAAAAAAAAAATCAAAACTAAGGAAAAATCTAAAAGTATAAAAAAGTTTTTGGCTTTTTGGAATTTTAAAGTAAATTTTAGGTAGTTATAGGAAAATTTTAAGAATGTTTTATATTTGTTTAGGTCAATTTGATAATTTAGACTAAAATTTACCAAAATATCCTAACTAATTAACTGTTTTTTTAATCAAAACTATTTTTTTTTTTTTTTTTTTTCAGATTTTGTATCGTTGAAAATTTCCCTAACTCCTAAACAAGTGTAGGTTTGGTCCAACAAGTAGGCATTGCCCGGGTCCGCCTTCAACTTGACCTAGTATCTATGCTGGGTCTGATTCATAATTTGGCGGGTAGTGCCGAGCAAACTAGTGTAGTGTTGAGAAAATGAGTGTAGGCTTAGTCATTAGTTTAGTTTTATAAAGTTGTAGTATAATTCACCATCAAAGTTTGGAATATATTTTATGTAAGTTTACTTTTTTAAAGCAAATGTTTAAGTGTCTTTTATAGCTAACCCGACCTAGTGGGATAAGGCTTAGTTGTTGTTGTTGTTCAAGTGTCTTTTATGCCAGGGTGCAAATTAGCATTGTATTCTTTCATTTAATTTGTTTCTGCTACGAATATATATTGATACAACTTGCATTCAAACACCGTATGCAAACTAACAAGCTTGACTAATTTTATATTGGCAAGAAAATTTTATTTTAGGTTACCATCTATTCACCACCGCTGCCAAGCTCATGTTGAATTACTCGAACAGACTTTTAGTCTGACTATTGATCCTACAGTTGATAGCAGAATGAGGGCTCCCTTGTTTGAGGGATTAATTGCATTCCACAACGCTCCACATACATTTTTTACCAGTGAAGCTTGAAATGGATTTTAATTCATGTAGGTAAAAGATAAAAGTGTATTTTTGGATTGATTTTGATATGGCAGATATTATTCTGTGTTCGATCAAGATGGAGATTTGATCAATTTGGCAAGATGGAGCAAGAAATAAAATGACGTGTATTCAGTGGATACAAAGACACAATTTGCCTTATACAAATGCACTCCCTACACAAGAGTTAAATTCCTATGGATAGATGAAAGAAAAAAAAATAACCATCTCTTAAGAGGTTTTTTTTTTTCTTTGTTTATCTCATAGACGGATGACGAAGGAAAAAAATTAACCATTAAAAATCCTTGAAGAGGTAAGGGTCTTTTTCTCTCTTTGTTTGCTCTCATAGATACATAAAGGAGTGAAGGAGGGACAAAAATTAAGGAAGTGAAAGGATAGGGGAAGGAATCAGAATAAACTGTGTAAAAAATTTAAAAATGGTAATGAAAAAAAATGCAACTTAACGGAGGCCGCCGTGAGGTCGAGATGACTTCGTGGCTCCAACCTATGCTTGTTAAATAGGTTCAAAATTTCAAACCATATAGAAGTTTCAATTTTTGACTAGAAGGATACTATTTCGATATTGTGCCAATGTTTCGATGCATGGTGCCGGTAATGGGTTGATGTTGAAGGATGGAGATGAAGCATAGGAAGGAGTCTGTGCCAAGCAGTGCCATACTAGGTGAAATAGTCGAAACATATAATTTTGATAAATTACCAAAACTTGATACCATTTAACACATCCATTGCTTCATCTTCTTCCACCTTCAACCTCCAATATGTCATCGACACCATGCATTGGAGCATCGACATGACATCAAATAATATCTTTTTTGGTCAAAGACCGAAATTACGACACAATTCAAGATTTTGAACCTTGATGCCGAGTGATATCGAGTTTATGTTAGAACAATATGATTTATTCGGTTTGCTTGCCATAGTGTGAGATTTCAAATTTTGCTTGTCGATGTTGGCCGACAGGCAGAATGATAAATTTATTATATATAATTAAATAGGATTATATTTGTTATATTGTTATAATTAATACTTAAAGTAAATATTAATTAATAATGATGTTAAAAATTTAAAATATTTTTAAAATTAATATATAATTCTTAATGTGTAATTTTAATTTTTTTAATAATTAATTTAAAAAATTAAGAACTTTTAGATATGTTCAAAAACTAATTTGAAATCTCTAATCAATATAAGAAAAAATATTTAAAATTATTCTTAAACTATTTAAATTTATTTCCCTTTTTTGGAAAATTTTAAGAATTATTTTAATTTTTTAAAATCAATTAGTCCATGAATTTGTTTTATATTAAACATTTTAAAA
>JBBMJZ010264568.1:0-18544 GCA_037833815.1 Zingiber zerumbet
TTTTTTCTCTTATTTTCCTGTAAGGGTAAAAAAAGAAATTTAGGTTCATTCCGATTGAAAATATTTAACTAACCAAAAATCATTTTTAAGAATGATACCCAAGCTCATACTCATTCTCATTCCATAATACTATGATACTCATTCTCATTCCAATTCCTAGGAGAGAACCAAATGCCCCCTAAGAATTTATGTCTAGTTAGTATTTTTGAATAGTATAAAGTCGTCAATAATCTTGACTCCAGACTATTAAATGTTCTTCTATTTGTAAATCTTTTTAAGATCAAAGCATGCATGGTGTAGATTCGTGGGATACATGTTGTAAAATTTGAGGATAAACTATTGTCTACATAATCTTATATTGCTTAGAATGTAATGTTAAGATGCAGCTTTTGAGTGGGAAACTAAAATGTTTGTGTTTGAAATGAAACATTTTAGTTAATTCCATAAAGACACCCAACTACTAACATGAAAAAGATCATACAGTGACAACAGAGCTGACATCGATATATTTCATTATTTCACCACATCCTTTGTTTAGTTTTTTACTCTTACAAAAGATGAAGTTATACGAAGATTTTTACATGAAGAATTGATGGCTTGCAGTTATTTTATCCTGCGGTCGGTCGAAAGCGTACTTCTATGCCTACTACGTGGCGAAGATGTTGACTGGCATGTTCTGTGAAGGGAGCATGCAATGCCTCACCCTCGCTTACGTGGTAAGTAACTTGCATTTTCTTATATCTTCTTTTCTCGAAAAAAAAATCACAAAAAAATAAATAAATAATAATAATGACGGGCTTTAACCCACGAAATATAATGAGATGGACTTGTGCAATGGCAATAGAATCTCAAAGAAAAATTGTTAGATTTAATATTTTAATATTGAAAATAAATTCAAATTTGTACTTTACAGGCGGATGCAGTTTGCGAGCGGAAGAGGGCGTCGGCCTTCTCCGTACTCTCCGGCATATCCCTCGCCGGTTTCGTCTCCGGTACGCTCGCCTCCCGCTTCCTCCCCACCTCCTACACGTTCCAGGTCGCTGCTTTGGTCGCAGCTTTCGCAACGCTCTACATGAAGATCTTTTTGGCGGAAACCAACCGTGGAGCTTCTCTCGCCGACGAGGAGTCCACCCAGCCACTCTGCTTCGACGAACACAAGCCACCAAAGCTATCCGCTTTGGGGAATATTTCGGCGTTGAGTGACATGATTGCCCTCCTAAGGAGTAGGTTAGAATCTATTAAATTTCTCTTTTTTTTCACTATTAAAAATTGTTTGCCACTCTTAGATCTCCGTCGCTTCCTGTCTCCCTAGCAAACTCGTCGGCCTCCACTCATCCTCTCTCTTCTCCCCGCTCACCACTTGCCCGTATGCCCACCCTACTGCACCGGCAATCCGCGGCCCCAGGGCCACCCGTTCCACAAGGAGTCCCAACGCCGAGTGACGGCGGAGCTCACCCATCAACCTCATGAAGCTTCCTCTTCATTCCACCACCTCTGTATTTTTTTTTTTTTTTTTTTTGAAAAGAAAATTCATATTTATTACAACTTACAACTTTTTTGATTAATGTTAAAAGAAGAATACTTCACCCGTTAGTTCCATATATGGCCTAAATATCATAAGAATACCCGTTAATTAATATGCATAGATGATATTACTAAAATACCTTTGATAATAGTTTACAAAGTACATTCTGGCTAGCCATATTCTAGCCATTTAGCAATGTCCTTATATTAAAATATGCTTAAATACCATAAGCTCTCTACCTAAATGCTTTAGTGTTTTAATAAGATTGAGCTCTTTTCGAACTAAGTCTAAGCTTTACATAACTGGGATGGACTATGAGGGATATTTGAGATGAGCATAATTATCTTTTACTAGTTGAGTTCCATCCTAGCTTTAACATTGGACATTCTATAACACAGCTTTGGATTAGCTTCGTTCTGGGACTTGGGAACTATTCCACAGATCATCATGTTCGTTTGCTTATTTATCGATTTTATGTTCTTTTTTCTGTGATCATTCATGAGGAAATTTGTCGCATATATAGATGTTCTTTGCTAACCGGTGAAACACAACCTAACAATACTACTGTTGTACAATGATAATATAACTTCTCACTTGCACAGAATAATTCTTTTTCTTGTTGGAATAGCTTTGATTTTGTGATATATACTTCGATAATCCATTGTTGTAAATTCAATTCTTACCTTGAAATATGACTTTTTTTTTTCCATGCAGCAAGAACTTAACAAGAGCTGCTGCTGTTGCATTTTTCACCAATCTTGCTGACAGTGGCTATCAAGCAGCACTATTGGTATTTTCTTCACTCCCATTTTGTATTAAGATTGATTTCCAAGTTTTTTTCTTTGCTATGTTACTTCTACATCTTCCTCTACTATGTGAAATACGATTACCATTTAAAGTGAACTTGCAACTGTTTGTTAGCTTTCCAATTCAATTTTGATGCGAATTCTTCTTATTTAGTGTGTCGAAACTTGTGTTTATTATACAATATTTGAAGCTCAATGTTTTTATTTGATTATCTAAAAGCATAACAGTTACATAAAATTAGCATTCAATACTATCAACTTTCTGGTCAACCGTCCGTGAATGTGCACATTTGACGCTTTTTACTTGATATTCAACAGTACTATCTAAAAGCAAAGTTTCACTACAGCAAAGATCAGTTTGCTGATTTGATGTTGATGATAGGTTCTTTAGGAGCCGCATCACAGGTTTGGCTAATGTATTTGGTAAAATATATAGCACCATCAAGAATGTATAAAATTTCTGAAGAATAACATGTCTTCCAGTTATTATTAATGCCATTACTAGCACCTGCCATAGGCGAGGAGAGACTTTTGATTATCGGTCTATTGGCGAGCTGCGCACATGTAATTCTCATTTACTATCTATCCAATTGCTCAAACCATTCTTGCCAATTCCTGAATTTTTTCTCTATTCTGCAGATATTTCTCTACGGCATTGCATGGGCATATTGGGTACTTTCCTTTTTTCGACTCACTCATCATCCTTTAGGCTCCGTTTGGTATGCATGATAGGATAGGATTATATTTTCAAAAAGTTTTTAATAAAGTATAGAGGAACCTATGTTGTGTTACTTAAATCTTCAAATTTTCTTTCACAATTTATTTCTTCTTTACTTCATGACACACTCAATTTTTTTTTGCCAATTCAAATATCTAGTCTTCATCATGTCTCGAGTTCATATATGCATGCTTGCTTTTGTTACATTTTGTAAATGAAGCTTACCAAACTTGCTTTGCAGGTCCCCTATTTGTCCTCTGCGTTTACGATTCTGAGTGTATTCCTTCACCCAAGTGTAATTGTTTTCCCTCTTATTTTCTCCCCAATGATCTAATCTATCATAACTGTCGACGTTGAGTTCTCAATTGTTGACGCAGCTTAGGAGCATTGTATCAAAGAAAGTCGGTCCAGCTGAGCAGGTAACGAGTTTTGTGAAATTTACATCACTCTTTAAAGCTCTGATTCTTTGTGGTTTCTCTATTATGCATGCTACAATTTTAGGGGATGGCTCAAGGGTGCGTCACCGGCGTAGCTTCATTCGCGAGCATTTTGGCACCGTTCATCTTCACCCCTCTCACCGGTAACTACATTCGGTATTAGTCTCTCGTCCTCAATAAGAAATCTCACCACCGACTGAAAAAAATCACATCTTCTCCCGCGCAGCTCTGTTTCTATCAGACAATGTGCCATTTTCTCTCAAAGGTTTCAGTATCATCTCCGCCGGGTTCATAACGGTAAGCAATTCCATTAGCAATAACTTGTAGGAGTCCTATTCCACTCACCATTTCGTCGTCCGCAGCTGGTAGCTTTCTTTCTGAGCATCGCATTGAGCAAGAAGACGAGTACAACATAGCCATACCAGAAAGCACTCCTCGATCAGTTTAAGATATCGTTACCTCCAAGTAACAATTCGCAAAGTCGCAGCAGCATATCCAAAAGAGGTTCACTTCGTTTGTATGTACTAGTTTAAAAGCATAAGAGTTGGAAGATCTCTACTTAATCGAAGGCCGAGAAGGAAGAAAGTATTAGATACCTTCCCTGTTTCTACACTTATTTATCTATTATTATATATTTCAAGCTTTTACTTAAATCGCTAAGGTCCCTCTAAAAATATATAGGTGGTTGGGCACGCCACCAACCATTGGCAACGAGGATAGGCGATACGCGCCATTTAGAATGAATCCGTTCATTGTGGCCATCCATTCCTCTCCTATAAATTAAGGCATTTTCCTATTTCTTCTTAAATAAAAAAAAAAGAGAGAAATAGACCGTTTTTTTTGGGTTAAATTTCTTTTATTTTATAGATAGATGGGATTGAAAAAAGAAGGAAAGAAAGGATGGATATCATCGATTGGGACCGTAGCAAAAGAGAAGAGGTCGAGGCTATACATCCTCCGGAGATGCGTAATAATTCTTCTTTGTTGGCACAAGTACGGTAAGTATTGATTAATTTCATCGATCGATAACATAGCACATCTATTATTCTATCCGAACTGTATTTGTATTTTGATCGAATGGCAAATTAAGAAGAATCCGTATGAGAGAATAATTAATCGGGACTTGAAAGCGATCGAAACGAAGAAAAGTCCAGGCGGATGCTTTTGGCACGCAGCGCAGTACCGCAGCGCAGGCAGCAGGCCACAAGGAAGCGATGGATTGGCAGGCAGGCAAGGGAGGAGGAGAATGCAGCCGGTAGCTAGCCGCAATTAGTGAGGAGGCGAAGCAGAGCGCGAGGAGTCGTTGGCGACAGCAGTTGCCTCCATCAATACCTTGCAGCTTTCCAATTAATGGCGCCAACGTCCGGCGCGTGACGAGATGGCACATGCCGCTGCCTTGCTCCCACTGCCTCACCGCATTGCGCATCGCCACAATGCCGCTGCTAGTGCTGCTGCCGTTGCAAAATTAAACTCGCCATCCATCGCATTTAAGTACGTACGAATTGGATAGATGCGACCTGCCTGCCTGCCTGCCTGCCGCTGCCATGCATGTCGCAGAATTTATTTCGTCAGACCAAGATTCCTTCATTCACTGCTCTCCATCATTACCCACGCTACGATTTCAAAACGATCATTAGCAAGGAGCGAGCTAATTATTATAAGTTTGAGAAATCACACGGTAGTAGAGAGAAAAATAAACAAACAAACAAACAAAGAGATGTGTTGATCATTATTGCTCATTGAATGCGTGCATATTTATGAGCAAGTAACTTTGGCACCTTCCTGTCTCGACCCGAGAAAGGGCGTAGCATTGCAGCTCCTCCCTCTCGCTCGCTCGCTCGCTCGCTCACATGATCGATCGATATGCCTCCCACCGAGTGGTAATTAATGGCCGCAGGCTGCAGCAGTACCAACCTCAAAAGTTGGTATCCTCCATCAATTTAACTCTCTAGCTTACTAGCTAGCTCCTTGCCTTCCAACTGCCTCTCTCTTGAATGCCACAAAATCCATCCAAAATATATATACATTATCCTAATCTCACCTTGCTTAATGTGTTCTTAATTAATTTGAGCTCTTTACAAACTAGTTGAGTTACGGTCACATATAATTTCCACAAATCAATTAGATTTATTATTAATATTGTGAATGAATGAATGCACGGGGAAGAGAATATGTAGGTGATGCTACCATTAATGCTGCAGCTTGTTTTACTCCTCCGGTAGCTGGCCGTTTTAAATGCATCTGGCCACCTTCTTCCCTACTTAAATCCACATACATTCCCCTTCTTCTCCATATTCCTCCTCCTCTTCTTTCTCATCTTCTTCTTCGAACCATTTGCAGAGATTTTTTACATTATGAAATAATTACTATGATGTTGGCTCGGTTCACTCATACTCCTTCGATTGCATGGTAGCTAGCTCCATGTATGTTAGTAGTGTGATTGAGCCGTGCCAATATCTTAGTAACTTTTCATTCCTACTCAACTCCTCTCCGCGAGTATTGATACACTTATCGTACGGATTTTAGGTGAGTAATGTGAATTTTTATTTAACGGTACTGTGTTTTATATATTTTTATTTTAAAATTATTTTAAATTGGGCTCGCTCAATTTTGCCCAAATATGGAGCTAAGAAGTACAGTTGGTAATTTGCACTGTATTGTAAGAAAATATTATTACTAAAAAGATCCTATTTCTCAAATGCCATATCAAAGAACTAATCTTATGTGCACATTTTTTTTTTTAAAAAAAAAATCTTTTACTCAAAAGGTTTCCATGCATTTTATATTTGTCGTCCTTAAATAATTTAACTACTACTTTTGATTAAATTCACTTTTGCTAATTTGTGCATGACAAAAGTACGAATATTTATGATTTTTTATAACTAGTATTTTTTGTTTTTGTTTTTTATATCAATTAAGGAACATTTAAGCATTGGAATCTTTATTTATAGTTGTCTCTTCATTTAAAGGCTACTTGTTAGTCGGTTTTTTTGCCCATCAACCATTACTCCTTCCTCAAATGTACCTACTCAATTTATTGATTCCCAACTCCCAACTCAAAGTTTATTCCTTATTTAACCATCATTCAATGAATGTAATTAAAATTTACTTTTGAGAATTTTTTTTTCTCATCTCAATAATTAACCATGGAACATTCTTAGCATTGGAAATTGATGAGAAAGTATATAAATTAATCACATGGGAGGACACTTAATTTGTATTAAAGCTACAATCATAGGTTAGCCCATTTACTTATAAATGATATATTTGGTTACAAGATCATTGTGTTGTGTACATGATTGAAGCAATGCACATATAACTTCACTTATGATATGAACATAAACATTATAGAGCAACATTATACATCGACAATAAGATTAGAATCACTCGATGCAATCAACAGAAGGTGACTCTTTTCGTCGAACATAAAAGAAAAAAGCGTAAAATTTCATATGCCAATTAACAGGCGAAAGCTGAGGTGTGATTATTTTTTCAGTATTCATAAAAAGTTTGGGTCATCGCCGAATAATTCCCTACACTTCAACAAACTAGCACTTCGTTCACAAGATTAAAAGTGATTAAGCAAACACATTGTGTTTTAATATAAAGCATCCCGTATGGAACTCTTGCTTGAAATCTTACAAAGTTCTTCTATTTATCTATCTTTAAATGAATAACCTGCAAACACACAATCCAATTTAGACGAGAATATTAACACGGCAAAAAAAAAGGACAAATGATAGGACAAAAGGCACGTAATATTGCAGAGAGGTAACAGACATTGAAAGATAAAACTAAAAGATTTAACTGTTCTTTAAAGGACAAGAGGCACTTTAAAAGATGAAATCATTAAAGATAAAACTAACAGTTCAATCAAATTGAAATGCATAGAAGATGTGTGTAATTAATTATAGGCTTCTGAAAGATTTACAGCGCAATCATGTAATTATCCTAGTTGTTTACACTTTCTATACTATGAATCATGAGCAAGCCATTTGGAAAAAAGACCATTGTGAAATCGGAACTAAGGTGTAACCTAGTTTTTATGAGAGTTTATAACCATTTATTCTTGATATGAACATTAGATAAACTATTGAACTGAAAAAGTTATAGATCCTCCCAATATTTTCCTAAAATAAATTTATATAATATATCACATGACTGTTGCTATTGTGGTTCACAAATCTCCTGTTCATCTCGGCTTGGGAATATTGATAGTGTTCTATCCAGAATAAGATTATAAGAAACAACCTAAATTACGTTTTCGGTCCTTTAACTTGCACGTTTTTTAATTTTAGTCCTGTTATGAGTCAATTTATGTTCTAAGTCCAGTAACTTGTAATATTTTCTAATTTCAATCCTTTTTCTTCAAAATTAAAATTTTCCACTGAAAAATGCCCTTAATTTTAGTCTTGTTATAAGTCAATTTATGTTCTAAGTCCAATAACTTGTAATATTTTCTAATTTCAGTCCTTTTTCTTCAAAATTAAAATTTTCCACTGAAAAATGCCCAGTTGGCAGTCGGAATATTGAGCTGTAATGAAGGTATTTCTGTCCTTCATGTTTGCTATGTAGGTATTTCTGTTCATGTTTGCTATGTTCCGACTGCCAACTGGGCATTTTCCGATGGAAAATTTCAATTTTGGAGAAAAATGACTGAAATTGAAAAATATTACTTGTTACTGGACAAAGAATATAAATTGACTCATAACAGGACTAAAATTAGAAAAAGTGCAAGTTACATGACTGAAAACGTAATTTTCTTGAAACAAACGACATTAAAAACTACAAGAAAGAACACAACATTAAACTTCTAAATGACATATGGCTACGATCAAACTCAAACAAGTGGGAAATGGCCAAGCCTTATCTAGAATTAGATGAACTTACACAAATGGTCCATGTTGTTGAAGTGGAGCATGATTAATGCGCTATTAAGTTTGATGGAATGATGCTTCGCTATCTGAAATTATTTCTAGTACAAGTGCGGATTCTCATGCTCTGGCCTAGTTTCACTTAAATATTTTTCAAGTAGACTATAATTCTGCATTATAAAGGAAGTAAACTGTTTTGAGTACTGACATTCTTCTACCTAATAAGAGATCCCCATGTAAAATTTGTCATTTGCTTGATCTTGCTTTTTCTTCTTTGCATAATTTAACTTCTTTGTGTGTTGTGTCTTCCTTTTCGAATGCATAAGGATGTGTTCGAACCCTAGAATATTCCTTGTCAAATATTCTAGACACTCCCAATAAGCTTTGTTATTGGAACAAGTTCACTGAGAAATTCATCTTGGATAAGAGAATGTAAGGAAATTAGTATTCTGTATATATAATGATCAAACGCTGCAAGTTTAAAATTGGTATTTCTGGTGTCAAATAATCCTATTCGTTTGAACAATTTTCTCGTGCACCTTCATCAGTTCTTCTCAGGTTCATCATAAGGAAGCAGGTCAAATTCGACTCTGAACCAACTGAATTGGACTGCGCCACCAATTGACCAGCACATCAAATTCATGATTTTCTCAATGCTTCCTGGATCCCATAATAGAACCTTCAAAATAATCTTATTGATTGCAGAAAAAGTTGTGTCTAGTCTAGATAGAAATTGCTCTTATTGAAAGCTTAAAGTGTTATTGATTGGTTAAGATATAAAATGATCAAGCATTCTCATTTGCCCTCAACTAGTTCTATCTGACAAAACTACTCCTATACGCAAACAAGTTGACATTTTCCAAACTTCGATTCAAGTTCCAGTAGAAAGATCTTAATGCAAGTAAACAAACAACAATCAAACATTTAGAATCCTAATAGAAAAATATTATAGAGACGACGCTGAACGCTGAAGAAGCAAATCAAGGCGTCCGTAGTACCTGAGCCGGAGGAGCAGGGGACTATTTAGAGGAGGAAGAAGGGGAACTGTTTTGCTTCTTCGGAGCTTTATCGTCTTTGACGGTGAGGCAGTAGGCGATGACGGCAGACGGGTAGACGACGAAGGTCATCCAAGCCGACAGCCTCGACAGCAGTGGCTCCGCTCCCGTCCACGGCGCCGCCATTGCTATCCTTGGCACAGCTTCGGATCGGTTCGAACCCACGACTAGCCCTCGCATATACAACTTTTAGTTTTCGATGGGCCGAAAAACGGTTCAAATGGGTCAGATCGGGCCATCTATCCATTTCATAGTCCAGTCTAAAAATGAATCATGCTCGGTATGACTAGACCACCTCATGTTGGCTCGATCCGACACCAGTAAAAGTCACACCATCGCAATCATTTTAGCTCGGTCCAACGTAGGGATGACAACCGGATAAATTCGGATCAGATTTGGTTAATCCTAAAATCTTCCCCGCTAGAAAAAAAAATAGACTTGAATCTGTACCCATCTAGTAACCGTTTGACCGGGTTTAAACCCACCTCGAATGAGAGAGATTTAAATCCGACTCATTATCATCCCTAGAAGGAAGACGACAGGTAGAATCACAAATGGGGATTGAAAATGGGCTACGGAAACGGTTAGGGATTGCTTATTATTATTATTATTATTATATAGGATAGGTTCAGGACGGATTTATTGAAACTCATAATCGGTCTTGAACCTATTTCTAAATCCAGTCAACGGATTTAGGCCCGTCCTATAATCCATGTGACCAGATTTAAACCCACTCTGAACAGAAAAAAATTTAATGAGGTCAGATTTAAATCCGACCTATTACCATCCCTAATCCGACACCACTAGAAGGCACACCGCATCTCGATCAAAAACTAACTTGAAGAGACCTTGATGAATGTTCTTCGTCCAGCAATCAACATCCCAAAATTATCATTCTAATGGAGAAACATACCTACAGTGGAAGATCCCTTTTTCTATTGATTAATCAATTGTTTAGATTCATTTACACTTAATCTTCATATAGGAGCCAAGAAAAACTCAAACTCCTCTTTTTCATTAACAAAAAAAAAAAGTATTAAAAAAAGTGATAAGGTTTTGAACAATAATACAATGTCATTCCATTTCATGAACACTGAAAACTTTCATCTTTCAGCAAAATAATGTCATCTTGTAAATTAAGCAGCAAAGGTTATGGCATAAGGACTTCAAGCATTGCTAATGGTTACAACAATGTTCGGTATCGGTATCGGTCGAGCAACGAAGTAATGAAGTTTCCGAATAAAATCACCCTACTTTAGCATAAACTTCGCAGAAGCTTGCATTGCTGCCGTATTCTTGTATGAAAAGAATGAGAGAATGAATGCTATAGACAAATGTTTAGAGTTGTGGCTTCTTTTCCTTCTTGCTGAAGAAGCCTGGTGGCAATCTGCAATTTACCAAGAAACATCGAAACTATTATGGCTAATCTAGAGTTCTCACATTACTAGATATCCAAGTTTGCGAGTTTACCTGCAACTTTGAGGCACACTCCACGCAAAATGTCTAGATATCCTTTGATCCGATGGTGAAGACATGAACTTTCTCCAGTCATCAAGCATGGCTCTCAGATCATCAATCTTCTTCTTCAAGCCGATACAACAGTTTGCGTGCATAGTGCAGACCTTGTTGAAATCTCTACTCGGCTCACAGATGCCTCCAAAGCGTTCGGTGCTGAGGAACCTTATTTGCACACCCATATCTCTGACATGCTGCTCGAACTTGATAATGTTAAGCACATTTTGCTCATGGACGTTGGGAAATCTGGCACGCGAGGCGTACCAGTATTTGAAAAATTCTATGGTTCTGTAGTTGGATCTTGCATAGTTGAACCCATTGTTCGGCCAGTTCTTCATGTTGGTAGGATCACCCAAGAAGTTGTCGCAAGATATCTGAAAATCCCCATCTGGATAAAAGTAGGGTAAGGGGTTTCGGAACCACATTACATCCACATCCTGCAGTAAAGACAACATTTCTTCAGATAAGTCTATTTCAATGTCAAATTTAGATAATCAACATTATAAAAATCAAGATCAGAAGCATATTACACTACACATAGGCCAAAACAATCGAAAGTAATCCCCTTCATCTAAGTTTCATAGAAAAATCCTAGACCGGACACAATCATCTATTGCTAAAAACAAGACCATAACTAGGAAATGTTCTTCAGTTATGATTACAATTAAGTGATAGTTTAACATTCTCAATTTATGAGTGTAGGAGGTCATGCTAATCTTCTCCGCACTTTGAATGATTCCAAAGAGAAAAGGGTGGTTAGAATTTTAGGTCCAACTTATTTGGCAGAGAGGAGAGTACCAAGGTAGTTAGGCAATCAGGCAAGTTGTAGTAACTTGTCTACACACCCTCTCGATCTTTGTCCTCTCTGCTGCGTCAACAGAGTTAGTAAACAAGGAAGAGGAAAGCTCTTTTCCATGATCCGCTCTTCTCCTCGCTTTTCCTCTTATGGCCTCTCCTCCTGTGCAAACTGGACCTTAACTTGCATCTTATTCTAGAGATTTAGCCTACAAAAGAGAATTTTCTCTAATTTACAGGCTTGTTATAATGTTGTACCAAATCTAATAATGGAAGGGAAAAAAACTGCCACAGAGATAAGAAATATCAAATCCAGACATGGTGGACAAGTGTGGGGTTCATCCGTTCATGTTCACTATTCCTTTGCCTCCATAGTGCTGTACCAAATTGGGCCAAGATCAAATACTTATAGACAGTATGCTAAACATATGAACTCACGTGACAAATGGAGAATTTTGGATGGCAACATGAAAAAGAAAAATGGAACTGAAGCTTGATCAAAGAATTTTAATTGGTCAACGATCATCCATGTTTTACTAATAGAGATTTGTTTTTGTTTTTTTTTGTCTTTTAAATTGTGAAATGTGAAGAAAACAAGACTTTTTCGCTATGTTTTTTGCCACAAAATTGCTCCTAATGGCTCTACTAATGGAGATTGGAGCTTTGGAGGAGTCGAACTCACAGAAAAGACGAAGTTGTAGCCTTTCTCTAGCACCAGGCGCAGGAAATCGAGCCGCGCCCACATCATGTCCAGGTACTCCGGCGTGTTGAACACCTTCTCGCCGGAGAAGTCCACCCCCTGGACCTTGAAGTCGAAGCAGTGGCGGTGCACGGCGAGGCACCGCTCGTACGCCTTGTCGTCCACGGCGACGATCACGAGGTGGTCCAGCAGCGCGCTCGTACCGTCCCCGATGCGGAAGCTCTCCAGGAACACGTCCAGCACAGACCCCGGCGTGGACCAGAACGCGTTCAACGAGGTCATTATGACCGTGTTGTCGTCGGTCGCCGCCGCCTTCAGAACCCTCTCCAACCTCATCTCCTGCGTTTCTTGCTGTAATAAAAAAAAACGACAGACATTTCCATCAAACCCCATTAAAAAAAACGCATCTTCTAGCGGGCAAAACGAGACAGCAACTCACTGGCTGCGGATCGGAAGCGGCGACGGTGGGCTCGGCGAAAGTGGCCGATTGCTCCTCATCGGCGATAGGAGGGGCGCCGCTTAGCTCGCCCCGAAGGTGGGAAACGGGGAAGGGCGCGGAAGGGGACGTAGCGCGGTAGAGCAAGGTGAACGAGAGAGCGACAACCCCGACAAATAGCAGCGGGGAAACCCACCGGCGTGTGAGGGAGTCCGCCGCCTTGACTCCAAAGGAGGCGGAGGACTTCATCGCGAGCGATCTCAGAGCCTGCCGCTCTCCTTTCTTCCTAGAAACAAGCCAGCAGCTGTGGAAGGATGTCGGCAGAGAGAGAGAGAGGGTACCAGAAATGGGAGGAAACGCCATGGCCGGCGTTCACATTTAATAGAAAGCACAAGATCAATCATGGCGTTGAAGCAGCTGAGTCACGCCGGTCTAATAATGACGGTTTGACTCGGCCGGTTCAGTTTATTCTTGCATCGGCTCAAGTCAACTCGAGTTGTTTGGTAGACCAACAACCGGAATGATCCCACACGCCACTGATTGAACCGGTCTACAATTTAAAAATAGCCGAAAATTCTAAATTGGTCCGATCTCAATTATGATGCCGGCATGCCGCTAATTAATTATTAATCTTGAGCGAACCTTGGAAGTAATAATAGTAAATAATCAAAAAATAAAGAATTCAATATATATATATATATATATATATATATATCCTAAACGACCATCACATATCCAAGCGTCCCGTGCACACCCGTTGTATGCATACTCTTGGATGACCCTTGCATATCCGGGTCTGGGTGCCCGGGAGTGTTCTCGAACATCCTGTGCACACCTGTTCGGTGCACACTCTTGGGTAACTCTCACATGTTCGAACATCTAGGAACACTCCTATATATATATTCCTCTCCGTCATCTGTATGCAACTTTTTTCTCTCTTCTACATGCAAATCTCTATAGGATCATTACGCACGTGGGGGGTTGGGTGAATCATATGATTTTAGAAAACTTGTTTTTTTTCATTTTGAAATCAAGAGTGCAGCGGAATGAAATGGAAGCAAAAATGAAAAAGAATAAGAACTCAAGGAGTTATTTGGTTCATAGCCTTGGTGATTTCTATTCCAAGACTCATGATCTCTCGAATCATATTGACGGATAATCCACTATAAGTCTTTTCTGGAACCGTCAGATACAAATACGAAGAATTAGGAAAGTGTAACAGCCTTCATTTTCCTTTTGCAAGTATATAAAACGTACATTAATATTAAATAGTTATCGACACTTTTGGAGTATAGAGTCTGGCTGGGCTTATGTGTCGGTGTTAGTCTGTAAGCCCCGGTTGGATGCCTTAGAGTTGTAGCGCATCAGCAGAGCATAGTTGAAGCAGTGAAGAAGTCATTGAAGCTTGTATGCAAGTTCTGCGTAGAGTGCTATTCAAACAGGGCATATATATAGGTTGAGGAATGGCGCCGTCTGTGGGAACGCACCTGCATCCGAGCAGAAGCAATGGACGAGGCTGGAAGACCACACACCGTGTCGCTCACTCAAGAGGAGTTAGATGCTCTGGTTGAGACGAGGGCAGCAAAAATGGTGGAGCAACAGAAGCAAAAGGCACAGGCTGAGCGAGCGCAGCAGCAAGCAACATCGACTTCAGCCGGCCGGGCGGCACAAGTGGACCGTCCGGAACATATTTCAACAGGAGGCTTCCATCGGGCTCTCTTCCGTACGCCCCCAGAAGTAGCACCCGCAAACCCTGAGCGAGGATCTTCATCTGACGAAGCCCCCGCTCGGGACAACAGAAAGGGAAAGGCTCCCCGAACGGACGCACCACCCGAGCAGGTGCACCGACAGTTCTCCGAAGCCATACTACGGGATCCGCTGCCAAAATACTACACACCTCCGCCGATCGGAGCTTATAATGGGACGACCGACCCAGACGATCATCTGGGAAAGTTCGACAGCATCGCCACCCTGCATCAGTACTCCGATGGTGTGAAATGCCGGGTGTTTCTCACCACCCTCTCAGAATCTGCACACCGATGGTTTCGGAGGCTGCCGGACGGCTCCATCACAAGCTTCCAGGAGTTCCGAACGGCATTTCTCCACCACTTCGCGAGCAGCCGACGCTACCAGAAGACCAGCGTCAGTCTGTTCGCCATCAAACAAGAGGCAGAGAGTCGCTCCGGGCATACATCCAGCGATTCAACCAAGTGGCGATGGATATCCCAACGGCCACTTCGGAGACAATGATGAACGCATTTACACAAGGCCTCGTGGATGGGGATTTCTTCCGCTCACTCATTCGGAAGCCGCCCAGAGATTACGACCACATGCTATATCGGGTGAATGAATATATCAATGTGGAAGAAGCGCAGGCTGCCCGACGAAAAGAAGCTCAAACCGAACGGCCAGCCCAAGCCGAGCAGAAGCAGCACATCAGCCATCAGCCACCAAGAGGACTGCGAGTCGAAGTGGCCCGCTCTCATCATGTGAGGTCGCCGGTCGTCCAAGAGGTAGCAGCCGAGCGGCCTAAGATGAAAAAGAAGAAGGTATGGACACCTATGTTTTGATCCTTTCATAGGACTGACTCCCACAACACTCAGGATTACCGGAGTCTTCCTTTCATCGCTCATCCTGTCCCTCGGAGCGGTCCTCGCCGATCGCCATCACCCGACCGGCGACAGCGGCACCAGGAATCCGGCCGACATACATCCAGGAGATCTCCCGAATGGCCCCACTCTCGGAGGAATGAAGACCGTTCCCGGAGGTCCAACGAGCGACCTAGGTCGTCCGCCCGGGGTGAGATCAACATTATTGCTGGCGGGCCGACCGGAGGGGACTTGAATAGAGCAAGAAAGGCAAGTGCTCGGCAGCTCAAGATCCATAAGGTTGGCTGCAGCCAAGAGAGGGCGAGCGGACCCGAAATCAGTTTTGAGCCCAGGGACCTTGAGGGAGTCGAAGTTCCACACGACGATGCCCTCATCATCAAAGCGGTGATAGCCAACTATACCATTCATCGCATTTTCATTGACACCGGCAGCTCGGTCAATATCATCTTCAAGAAGGCCTTCGACCAGCTACAAATTGATCAAGCCGAGCTGCTGCCCATGACCACCCCCCTCTACGGGTTTACGGGCAATGAGGTTCTGCCGGTCGGACAGGTCCGACTGGCTATTTCACTAGGAGAAGAGCCGCTCAGGAGAACACGGGCAGCAAACTTCGTCGTTGTCGACTCCCCCTCATCATACAACGTCATCCTCGGGCGACCGGCGCTCAGTGAATTCCGAGCGGCCGTATCAACCTTCTATCAGAAAATCAAGTTCCCAGTTGATGACAAAGTTGGAGAAGTGCGGGGAGATCAGCTAGCCGCCAGGAAATGTTATGTGGAGATGGTCCGAGCTGAATCCAGTGCCGCTCGGAAGGCTCCACGGATCGAGGTACATGCCATAACTGAAAAACCTCCTACTTTAATTTATGAAGAAAAAGAAGAGGTTCAGATCCACCCGGTCCGACCGGAGGCCACCACATTTGTTGCGGCCGATCTGGAAGCGGGCCAGAAAGAAGAAGTGATCGAGTGCCTCCAGAGGAATTGTGATGTCTTCGCATGGTCAACACATGAGCTGCCCGGGGTCTCTCCGAGTATCGCCCAGCACCAGCTTCATGTCCGACCGGATGCTCGGCCGGTGAAGCAAAGAAAAAGAGATTTCAGCACTGAACATAACCTGATCATCCGAGCGAAGATAAAGAAGCTGCTGGAGGTTGGCCATATACGAGAAGTTCAATTCCCGAGCTAGCTTGCAAACATCGTGCTAGTGTCCAAGTCGGGCAACAAATGACGGGTTTGCATCAACTTCCGCGATCTAAATAGGGCATGCCCAAAAGACTTCTACCCGTTGTCTCGGATCGACTAGATGGTGGACTTCACCGTGGGATGCAAGTTGGTCTGTATGTTGGACGCATACCAAGGGTACCACTAGGTGCTGCTCGCCCGCGAAGATCAGGAAAAGGTCAGCTTCATCACGGCCAACGGGATGTACTGCTACAACGTCATGCCGTCCGGACTCAAGAACTCCGGCGCCACCTATCAGAGGCTGATGAACAAGGTGTTACGATGGCAGATCAGCCGTAACATGGAGGTATACATTGATGACATTTTGATAAAATCCCTCTGAGCTGCTGACCTATGCGCAGATATTGAGGAGACTTTCCAGACGCTCAGGACTTATGGAATAAAGCTGAATCCAAGCAAGTGTCTATTTAACGTGAATAGTGGATGCTTCCTGGGTTACATCATCACCGAGCGAGGCATAGAGGCGAATCCCAACAAGGTGAAGACATTACAAGATATGCCGCCGCCTCAGAATTTGAAGGAACCTCAACGTCTTACCGGTCGGATCACATCACTGTCTTGATTCATCTCTAAGTCATCCGACCGGAGTCTGTCATTCTTCAAGATACTGGGCCGAGCCACCAAGTTCTAGTGGGACGCAGAATGCGATCGGACGTTCTAGGAGCTCAAAGAGTACCTCAACTCCCTGCCTATTCTAACCAAGCCATGTGTCGGCGAGTCGCTCAAGATTTATTTGTCATCAACAGAGCATACAGCCGGTTCGACTTTAGTTAGGCAGAACGGCGAAAAACAGCCGGTGTACTTTTTGAGTTATATATTAAAAGATGTTGAATCCCGCTACACTGGTCTCAAGAAGTTGGCCTATGCATTAGTGCTCGTTTCACGGAGACTTCGCTGGTACTTTCTCGTGCACTCTATAATTGTGATGACCAACAGTCCCTTGGAAAGAGTCCTCCTCAATCCCGAGGCATCTGGATGGTTAATTAAGTGGACGACGGAGCTTAGTGAGTTTGACATCCAATACCAACCCCGAACATCCATCAAGGCACAATCCTTGGCGGATTTCGTTACCAAGGTCCAAAGCCTGGAAACGGAAGTCATGTGGAGGACATATGTGGATGGCTCGTCCACTCGGCAAGGAAGTGACATTGACTTACTACTCATCTTTCCACAAGAAGACTGAATGCAACTATCCATCCGGCTGGACTACAGAGCCACCAACAACGAAGCCGAGTATGAGGTGTTAATAGCCGGCTTACAAGCCGCTCGACACGTTGGAGCCATCAAAGTCCTCATCCATTTAGACTCTCAGTTTGAGTGGGATCCTGGATTTGCAAGGACTCCAACAGTGGTAGCAAAGCCTGAGTTACAACTTTATAGGTGTGGTCACAAGTATTGAAAAAAAATCAGCCTCTGTCGGGCCTCATATGAGAGCATATCAGGCCCAACGTGGGCCTGATATGAAAGAATATCAGGCCCAATGAAGGCTTGATATAAGAGCATATCAGACCCAACGTGGACCTGATAGGTTTATTTCAGAAAACATGATTGTATCTCCCCCTTCTATAAACTCCAAACGTGCTACCCTGATCCTTATAAAAATAAATAAATAAAATTAAAAGGTGCTTCCATAGGGTTGAAGTCTACAACATGGGCTACCATAGGGTTTAAGTCTACAGCACGGGGAGTGAGTTACAGCTAATAGTATCATAACATACCTTTACTCTCTACCTCATATTTGACTTAAAAATAAAATGGTAGTCGTTGCTTCTCCTAACTTAAAAAGCGTTGTTGAAAATTTATAGCTCCTCCTCTCACAAACCTTCTAACTGA
>JBBMJZ010264776.1:0-18544 GCA_037833815.1 Zingiber zerumbet
CATCTTCGAAGTGTTCATCTTCCATGTCATCTTCTTCAAGTGATTCCAACTCTTGTGGATTAAAACTTATGTGCTTTCGAATTAGATTGTGTAAAAGGCAACACGCTAAAATAATGCGTACTTGAGTTTCAATTGAAAAAATGAGGGGGAAGCTAATACTTTTCATCGCCTTTTTAGCAACCCAAAGCATCTCTCAATCACATTTCTGGCCTTTGAATGTTTCATATTAAAATACTCTTCGACTGTATGTGGTCGGTGACCGTGAAACTCATTTAGATGGTACTGTTGTCCTCAAAAAGGAGCTAAAAATCTATCGGCATTACAATATCCAGAATCCACCAAATAATAACAACCTTCAAGAATACAAAAAAATATTCCGCATTAATTATGAGTTTGAATGAAGTTTTATATTAAAAGCTAACTAGCTAGTGCAAGACCAATTGTACATTGAGGAACTTTAAGACCGTCAGACCTAATCATAGCATCTCTAATCACACGACCATCATGTGCAGAACCCCCCTCCCCCCCATACAGATAAAACACATATAAACTGCATGTTTATGCAACAAACACCCAATACATTTGAAGTTATATTTGCTTTTCTTGTGCGATATCGAGGTTTTTTATCAGAAGGAGGTGTGACTTTGATTAATGTACCATCCAAAGCACCTAAACAACCCTGTTATTTAAATATTAAAAAAACACAATAAATAAGATGGTTTTTTATTTCCAATAAATTATAATTTTAATAAATATAAATGCAAAGCACCTTGAAACACTGGCAACGATTGTCTTGACAATCTTCAGTAATAAGAACAGGGTTTTTAAGCAAAATGGAATGCAATTTCAAGATGGCTAGAAGGTAATTATTAAAGTGACGACTGATAGTTTCTCCACTTCGTAAAAATAATAGACTCATTGCCCTATTTTTTTTTTTGTGGTTAGCCAAAACATACACAAAAATAGCAACTACTTCTCGTAGAGACATATTTTTAGTATCTTTTAAATCTCCAATATCTCTTATTATGTCACATAATATTCCAAAAGTGTGTCTATCCATTCGAAGCTCGCTAATACAAGCAATATCAGAATCTTGAGTGAGTTTAAACACCCAATTTATTCTCTCAAGTGTTTTATCTTTTTGTGTTTTAAGTGAAGGCCTCATAATATGCAAATGTAGCAACAACAATCGGTATCACATAACATATACAACACTGAGCACGTTCACCATTGATGCTATAATTCGAATATTTCGAATGATTTTGCGTCTTCTACTAGCAGTAGGAAAACGGGTCATTATCTTTTGCATAGCAATAAAGAGAAATTAACATAAGGGGTTACATACAAGAAAACTCACTCAATTCTAATCTCACTCATCTTGAGTAACGAATCAAGATTTCAAAAAAAAATCCCAGGATAGTTTCTGGGAAGATTTTAGTTCTAAGAAAAGTATAAGCTTTTGTAAAGACTATTTCAAATCAACAAAGGATCTAGAATCAGGAAGGAACAGAGAAGAAGATGTGATTTTTTGTAGTTCAAGAATAACCTATACAAAAAGGCATAGTAATCTCATTGGAAATGCAGAACAAAATTGTAATTTGTTTAATGTAAAATCATCTTCTTTTCAGTATTTCTATCACAATGACTTGAGGATTCAAATTCTAGTACGATTGCCCTAATTTGTTCATCTTGGTAGAGAAGTTCAGAAGCAATTTGGGGCAAGAAATATAAAATACATGTAAGGAATGATTAGATTTGCATTCTGTTAACAAATATGTATAACGAATCAAGAATAAAAAAAAACCAAACAAAACAAACAACAAGTGATTCATCAAGGGTTTAGGGTTAAGGATTACCTGCTTACTGTGGAGTGCGGCAGCAAGGGAGGGAGTCGAAGACTAGGTGACGACGAACCCACTCGAAGAGCCAACGATGACTTGCGCTGGAGAGGACGCTATTGTCAGACGAAGTTGGGAGTGTTGTTGTTGTAGGGCACTGTTGTCACAGAAAGTAGGGGATGGTGGTGTCGCACGAAGCCGGGTTAGGGGAAAATAAAGGAAAGAAAAAAAAATTATCGACAACAAAAAGCCATCCACGGGAATGAATTCTAAACCCACCTAGTTAATTGGGTTTTGTTCATTCCCAAATATTTAGGAATGATTCCTAAATTTTTATTCCCAAACTCATTAACCAAATACCATATATTTCTATTATTCCATTCCCTTATTCCCAAACCCCTAAACCAAACACCCCCTAAATAATGGGTTTGAATTTTGACCATTGAAACATCCTTGCCCCTTGTTATTCTTATTTCTATTTTTTCCCCTTCTTCTTTACAAGAAAAAATATACGAAGGATGACAAACTAATATTCACCCATGTTAACTTGTTTTTTTTCCCGGGATAATGGTAGCAGGGTATTTTGTCAGTGTCTCAAACTTCTAGATGGAGTCATAATTTTGATAAATTAATGTATAATTTTTTTAATAGATAATTAATCCAAAAACATTAGATTGATGGGTCGCTCGCTTTGAGTGCTTCTTGATTTCCCAAATAGACTATGGAAAATTCCCGTAGAATTGGACTGGTCACTCCAAGATTAGTCGACGTAAGTTGGGTATATGATGTCAACTAAAAATAAATAAATAAAAGAATCAAATGACTTCCGAGGTAATGGTGAAGCGATATGGCGTTTTCTTAATTTCTCGACATCTAAAGATCAAGTCTTAGTTTTGACGATCAACCACCCGCTACAAGAAATCAAATAGCCCCGAGCTATAATGCCTAGATGTCGAAGATTTGAATCTTAACTGGGCTCATGATACAACAAAACTCGGAACATAATAATGACGATTTTTTTCCTGGTTAATTATTTACACTAATGTAAACCGCAATCACAAATTGGAATAAAATGGTGTTGTTGTCTTCACATAGTGTACACAATCGACATGGAATTCAAATGGAGTAGGATATTTTTCTCAAGCTTATACAGTTACTTGTCTTAATGTATAGCGTATATTTTGATTGAATCCACTGATATATTTCTATTCATTTGGATCCCCACTCGGTCTCTGAATATATTGTTAGAATTGTAATACATTATACATAAACTATAGGATGCATCTATAATAAGATTTTACTATCATCAATCTCTAAAGCGCAATAGAAAATCAAAACAATAGCTAGCACAAGCTAACCGGAATCCATCACAGAGCTATCGCTTCTTACTTGTTGTCGGTGTTTCTACTAGTGTGGAACAGTCTTCTACAGGAGTGGGTGGAGGCAATCCTTAGTTCTTTCTCATTGTGGAAGAAAGGAGGTTGAAGAAAGCTCTAGAACATACCCTAATTCATGAGCATCTTCCTGTATATATCAAGCCTAACTTATAGGGACTATCCACCTTAAACCTCATCCATCATTAACAGTTAATCAATGTTAATGAACAATATTATTGAATCTACACATTAAATTCATATCCATTTAATCCAAACTCTCTTTATATGCATTGAAGCATTAGATCCCTTAATTGGGTTTAGTTACTTTAATAACAATTAATTGTGTATGTTAATCAAGTGTAAGAACACCTTATAAAGATTAAGTCCACTCATGTGAATTTAATCCTCTTATCTTTCACTTGAGTTATACTTGATTCCTTATACACCATACAACCACTTAGTTGAGTTCAGCATGTCAAATTTTATGGGTTAAATACCCCTTAAAACAATCTCATCCATTAAATTAGTTAGTATAAGACTAAAGAAATCATAACTACTATAACTGTAATAAAACCTAACAGTAATCACAACACTGATATCATTAACGACATGGATCAAATGTGGATACGTAGCACAAAAATGACACAAAATGTGATCTACAAATGTCCATTCTCAATAAGTCCTCTTTATGACCTAAATCAAATCCAAATCATATTTACCAGAACTTTATGCTAAATTGCAGTGGTAAATCATGATTTTATTTTATGATTCTAAATGGAGTCCACATCATATTAACAACAACCAAATACAAAATAATAGTAATATAATATCCATATGTCAAAGAAAGTCAAAATCATGCACACATATAGAAAAACTACAATATATACAATGAGCCAAAAAAAATATGTGTTCATACTCATAGAACATCACATAAAATGTAGATTTCTACATAATGAATACTTCATCAAAAGGATGAACCTCCATATTTAGCACATGTTGATGAACACCTTGGATGACAAACCCTTGGTGAATGAATCCGCTAACATAGAATCTATCTTTATATGCTCTATCATTATTTGACCATTCTGAACTCTTTCTTTAACCGTAAAAAACTTTATATCAATGTGTTTAGACTTCGACAAACTGCGACTGTTCTTAGAATACAATTCTATAGTTTTGTTATCACAGTTGATCTTTAATGGTCGGTCACTGCCTCCAATGATTTGTAACCCTGTGTAAGGTTCCACATCCATATCTTGTGGTTGGAAGCTTCACAGCAGATTATAAACTCTGCCTCTATAGTGGAAGTAGTCATTAACGTCTGTTTGACCTTTTTCCACGATATGGATCCTTCCGCCAACATGAAGACATAACTTGAGGTGGATCTCCTGCTATCTAAGCATCCAGCAAAATTGGAGTCCGGGTATCCAATGATCTCCAGATGATCTGATCTCTGATATATGAGCATGTAATCCTTCGTTCTTTGCAAATACGACTTTCCAATGTTCTGGTCCAAGATTACTCAAATATTTGTCCAATATCCCCACAATGTACGCAAGATCTGGACGCGTATATACCTGAGCATACATCAAACTCCCTATTGCTAATGCATATGGGAATTGTTGCATTTCCTTCCTCTCAAGTTCATGATGTGGACATTATTGCAAGCTTAGTCTATCACCCTTTCCCACTCGAGTGTCGCCGGGAGCACAATTCTACATGTCATACCAAATGAGCACCTTTTCTATATAGGGCTTTTGTGATAGTACAAATGTGTATCTTGAACGATCACGAATAATCTGTATGCCTAAGACAAAAGATGCTTCACCAAGATCCTTCATTTCAAATTCACCAGATATAAATGACTTAATTTCTAGAAATAGATTCATATTATTACTTGCCAACAATATATCATCCACATATAGAACAAATATAATAAACTTGCTCTCACTGAACTTGATATTTAAACATTGATCAACAGGGTTCTCCTTAAAATCATATGAAGAAAACTACTTGATCAAACTTTTGGTACCATTGATGAGATGTCTACTTTAAACCATAAATAGTCTTCCTTAGTTTACATACTAGGTACTTTGAATAATTTGACTCAAAGTTCTCTGGTTGGACCACATATATAGTTTCTTCAATGTTTTCATTGAGAAATGCAGTCTTAATGTCTATCTGGTGTAACTTTACATTACAATGAACTACAAGTGTCATGATTACCCTAACATAGACTTTCATCGAAATAGATAAAAAAGTATCCTTGTAATCGATGTTTTCCTTTTGAGTAAATCCCTTGGTGATTAGGCGTGTCTTTTACTTTTTGATATTGTCATACGAATCTCGTTTGATTTTAAATATCCATTTACAATCAACAGATTTCACATCTTCAGACAATTCTACAAGTTCTCAAATGTCGTTGTCCATCATAGACTTCATCTCTTCCTTCATGGCATTGATCCATTTTTCAGAATGAGGGCATTGTTTGGCTTCTTGAAATGATGTGAGATCATCTTCCAACCCAATGTCAAATTCATGCTCTTAGAGATATACATAATCATGAGACATCGTGTGTCTCCTCTCTCTAATGGATCTTCTTTGTGGCACTTGATCTTGAAGTGGTTGGGAGTCATTCTCAACTATAGCAGGGATTACCACTATTTGAGATGATGTACCTTCCAAATGAATTGGAGGTGACATGGGAATATTTGGCCAACTACCCCTCCAATTGTGCAGCTTCAACTATATGTGGAACGATGACCATTTCACTAGTAGCTGCATTAGTAGTTAGTTATCATATCAGAATCACTAATGTTCTCCTCAAATGATATTTTCCTAACTTTATCATTTCTATCATTCTTAATGAATTTGACATTATCCATCTCGAAAAAGATCTACTCAAGGGATTATATAACTTAAAACCTCTTGAGTTTTCAGAGTTTCCTACAAAGTGACAACTAACAGTTTTTGAGTCCAATTTCCATTCGTTAGGCCTATAAAGCCTAGCTTCAGTTGGATAACCTTGGATAGATGCCTTAGACTAGACGTTCTACCTCTCCACAACTCGTATGGGGTTTTCGTTATTGCCTTACTAGGAACTCTTTAAGTAGGTAAATATAGTCTTGAGTGTTTCACCCCACAAGAACTTTGATAGAGAAGAAAATGCAATTATACTTCTCACCATGTCCTTAAGGGTCTGGTTTCATCGCTTTACTACATCATTCTGCTAAGGTGCATGTCTTAGGCATGGTGTATTGTATCATGATATCACACTTAGTAAGATAATTAATAAATGACACAGAATGTTGTTCACCAGATCTGTCAAACATACCATAGTATTCACCACCACGGTCAGATCTTACAGCCTTAATCTTCTTAACAAGTTCATTTTCAACTTCGTCTTTGAAGGTTTTGAACATGTCTAGGGATTGCGACTTCTCATGAATAAGGTACAAGTATCCATATCGAGAATAATTATATATAAAGCTTATAATGTATGCTTGACCATTCCAAGAAGTTTTAAGGAATAGTCTACCTATATTCATATGTATAAGCTCTAAGGCTCTATTACTTTGCCTTGAACCCTTATTACTCTTATTAGTTGTTTTCCCTTTGATACACTCAATGCATATTCTAAAATCTAACATATCAAGGGAATCAAGAATTCCTTGTGACATTAATCTTTCTATGCGTTGTTTAGAGATATGCCCTAAACGTCTATGTCACAACATGGATGAATTCTCATTTATCACGTCACACTTCACACTTATACCATCACAAGATTATCCGCATGAATTTCAGTGTCCAATCTATATAGTTTGTTAATCAGGGAACTAATACAATGCAAGATAGAATTTTAAAAAATAATAAACTTTTCACTTCCAAATGAACAAGTGTATTCAGATTTATCCAAACATGAAATAAAAATTAAGTTCCTTTTAAAAGACAACACTACAAATGTATTTTCTAAATTCAAAAGTACATTGTTCTTCAAACAAACTTTAAAGACACCTATTGCCTCTGCTTTTGCCTTCTTGCCCGTTCCAGTATAGATGAATTTTTTTGCATCAATTGACATTCGACTCGTGAGGTAATCCTGCATAGTTACACATATATGAGTAATTGCACCAATGTCTATCCAATAAGTGTTATCAGGTATAGTTATTAGGTTGACTTTTGAACTAAGAAAGTTGAGAAGCATACCTTTCTTGGTACGTTAATTGGCTTATATAGAGCAATCCTTCTTCAAATGACCTTTCTTTTTACAAAAGAAATAAGTTGCGTCCGAATCTTGTTGCTTTTGCACTTTATGCCTTAAAACCCCAGTCACTGCAAGTTGTTTACCCTTACTCTTACCATTACCCTTCTTCTTTTTCTTGTTCAAATACTGAGTTGAGGATGAATAGTGAGTACTTTGAGATGTGTCACCTCTCAATCTCTCTTCTTCTTGTACACACTAAGCTATGAGCTCATTCAGTGCTCACTTCTCCTTTTGAGTATTATAGCTAATCTTAAAAGGAGTGAACTATATATGTAGGCAGAGAGATTAAGATAAGGTTTATAAGAACACTTTCAAACATGTCTAACATTAATGTCTTAAGCCTTGTAACTAAGTTGGACATCTCCATGATATACTCCCTAATATTACCCTTCCTTGGGTACCACATGGACACTAACTTCATGAGAAATATGGTAGTCTCGATCTTTTCATTTGAGGTGAATCGGTCCGCTAATTTCTTAAGGAAGGTTTTAGTATCCTTCTTCTCAGTTATCAAACCCCTAATTAATTTCGGAATTGACATTCTCATAATCATCAAACTCATGCAATTAGATTGCTCTCACTTGTCAAAATTCACCTTTTGATTCACAATGAAATTATCAGTTAAAGGTGCAGGGTGATCATGCCTAAATGCATAGTCCAGATTCATGCAACCCAATAAAACTGTAATATGCTCTTTCTATTGTCCAAAGTTTGTGTCAGTAAGTATGGGGATGTTGTTTGAGTTAGCAGATATTGAGAGTACTACATAAACAAAAGCAAAGAACATAGCTTAATTTAATAAACAAGACATGTATCTTTATAGTTGTGCAATAACAAAATGCAACAAATAAAATATGCAACTATATAGGCATTAATAGAGATATCTAGTGCAACGTTATATTAAGTCTTTGGACTATATTGTAACTTGCTATTGGTGCTCTCTAAATAACTCATGATTATCTTTATCTGCCACATAACTTGCCTTTCTTTGGACTGATGCATTATGCGCATGATACTTTATTCATGAGCTTCCTTAGTTTATGTTTTCTAGCATTACTCACAATACTTCTGATCAGTCACATGATGCCCCTTCCTTTAGGCTGACATATCATGTGCATGATCACTAATCAGGGAGTTTAACTTAATTTGTAAGCTTCTTTAAACATATATTCGACATAAGAATGATTTTTCTTTTGGCCAATCACCCTTAGCATGGACATATATCCCTCTACACTAATACTCCTAGCCTCCCCAATAGTTCTCGCTTTAGTGATAGTATAGGTTTGACTAAGTAGCAAGAGCGAAGAAGAATTCAGGAAAAAACTACTGAAAACTAAGCTAAATTCAGTTATCAATCAATTGGTATTATATATCAATTGATTGACACCCTTGTTAATCGATCAAGAATGGATGTGAATCAATACACACGCGTGCCAATTGATTGATCAATTGATTGAATACATATGAGTCAATCCATTGATCGATCTAGGTCTTTGTTCACTCGTTTATCCACCCCAATCGATCAGCTAATCGATTCACCAATCGATTCGGAAACCTTTAATGGACAATCCAACGAACGCCAATCAATTAGCCGATTGATTGGTGACCTCAATCAATTAGCCGATCGATTCAGAAGTTCTATGTAGACTTCCTTATAAACTTCAATCGATTGACTAATCAATTAGTGAACAACAATCGATCATTCAGAAGCCTTTGTGGACTTCCAGTGATTCCAAAATTGATTGCGTGATCGATTAAAGAACTCGAATAGATCACCCAATAGATTTGGATCCTTCATCGCAATTGGGCAATCCCAATCAATAAACTCTTCATGCTGATCAATTGGTAAATATCAATCGATCAGTTGATCGATTCCAAACCCTTCTGTTCGCAAATTTGTGCATCCCAATTGATTGAGCCTTACACCAATTGATTGGTAAACACCAATCGATCAACCAATCGATTAAGAAAGTTTTTGTTCATGAATATGCGACTACCAATCGATTGAGAATCTTCCCAATCGATTGATATCAGAAAAATCTGATTTATGAACGCAATTTTCAGCCCTAAAATCATGCCGCCAATCTAGTTCTTCACTAATAATGTGAAAATCTCTATTCATAGGTTAAGTCCTAATCTATTCATGCTACATTCAATGAATACACACCAATTTCACTCATTCATATGGAATCAAATGGAAAAATTGATGTATATGTGTCAAAACGTTGAAAAATAATCCTTACGTCTTAAAAAATGATAATAAGTCAATCCTAAACTCTGATTACAATTGTTAGAATTGCAATACATCATACATGAACTAAAGGATGCGTCTACAATAGGATCTTGCTCTCATCAATCTCTAAAGCGCAATAGAAAACCGAAACAATAGCTAGCACAAGCTGACCTGAATCCATCGCAAAGGTATCGTTTCTTACTTGTCGCCGGTGTTCCTACTAGTGCGGAATAGTATTCTACAGGAGTGGGCGGCGACAATCCTTAGTTCTTTCTCAATGGGGAAGAAAGAAGATTGAAGAAAGCTCTAGAACATACCCTAATTCATAAGCATCTTCCTTTATATACCAAGTTCATCCTATAGAGAGTATCCACCTTAAAGCTCATCCATCAATAATAGCTCATCAATGTTAATGAATTGAGTTATTAGATTTACACAATAAATCCACATTTATTTAATCCAAACCCTCTTTATATGCATTGAAGCATTAGATCACTTAATTGGATTTTGTTACTTTAATGATAATTAATTATGTGTGTGTTAATCAAGTATAAGTCCACCTTATGAAGAGTAAATCCATCTATATAAATTTAATTGGATTTAGTCCACCCATATAGACTTAATCCTACGTGTGTGTATATATTATTGTTGTAATAATTAGGTATATATTAAATTTATCTCCATCTCATGTTGATCAGTTTTCTCTTAGCACTTTATTTGGATGGAAATCTCCAAACAAGAGAAAGAAAATAAAGAGAGAGATAATTGTGTTATTTTATTTTATTTTATTTTCATTCTATCTCCTTGGTAAAAATTCTGTCCTTAATTATTTAAAATTGTTGCATGCTAATATTTATAGTTTTTAGATTTAAACCATCTTCTGTTATCTTGATATATACATATCTAACAAGAAGCACTAGAATTTGTCTGAATATCAGTGATGCATTAGAGTTCATGAACTTCCTTCCAATCATGGACTTATGGTGAAATGATGAGCAGCTGATAATCTTCAGCTCACAAACTATGGATGAACAAATTTGCACTGCTATAAATGC
Source organism: Zingiber zerumbet (assembly GCA_037833815.1). Taxonomy (NCBI): domain Eukaryota; kingdom Viridiplantae; phylum Streptophyta; class Magnoliopsida; order Zingiberales; family Zingiberaceae; genus Zingiber; species Zingiber zerumbet. The sequence goes on from JBBMJZ010264776.1 coordinate 10,767, forward strand.
TAACTCAGACAAGTTGGTATGCAAAAATAACTCACCTCTTGGAAAGTTCCGGGACCATAAATTAAAGGAGCAGGGCGTTGCCATGGACTCTCAGAACCTTTTGGATCCACATTGGCCACCATATCAACCCTATCATTTAACACTTTCAAACTTCAAATCTGCTTAAGATTGGAAAATGAATGATGGGTATTTGGCAGCTACTTTGTCATGTTGCAGAGGAGTATGGCTCACCAGTCTTCATCAATTCTTCAGATGTGTCTTATCTTTTTCTTTTCCTTTTTGAATGTTTGATCTAATGAGTTAAGTCTCACTTGAATAGCTTTTGTGTAGTTTAATCATTTACCTGTACAACTTGCAGAATCTTGAAGCAGACAAATGTTGCAGGACCAGTCAGCAGGCTCCCTTGTCACTGGACAGGAAAACTTGAGATGGACATTCTTTAGAGATTCCTGAAAGACTATCTTTTTGACCTATAGCTTTATGTCAGCACCTTCTAGTGATTAGTCTTCTGGCACAGATAGCTGCTTACCAACTATGACAGATTCCTCATTATTGAAGAATTTCAAAATAACAATTAAAAGTTCAACTGTGGCGACATCCAGTTATTTATGACTAGCTAGAATGATCAAAGTCGTAGCAAAGGGCAATCAATTTGCATTGGCATCTATGGCATTGCGTTCTCATCGACGATTCTTGGCGGCTAGAGAGATGCTCAAAACAGATCTGCAGCAAAGTCTTCCATGGCAATTCCTGTGTAAAAGCTCTTCTGCAGTGGTGTTCCAGACATTTGCGACAGCACAAAGTGGCCTGGAAAAAACCCTGCTTTCCTTTGCCTTGAATGATCAAAACAGGATAAGGAAAACAGAATTTCTTATGGTTCGTGTGTTCTAGTAAAGGACATTCATAACATCCAAAAGTTTGCTGAAATGTTGATCAGATAGATTCCTGAACTGTAATGACCTGCAGTTCTTTAGACTCTGATTACTGCAGTAAGAAATTGAAAGAATATATGAACCAATTAATTTGCAGTGATCAGATCTCTTATTTTTGTTTCCTTCATTGACTGGGTGCATACCGATGACTTAGCTCTGGAAGATAAAATTGAGGGATATTAGATCAACTACTACCACTTCTTCAACTTCCTCTTGGTGGTGCAGAGCATGTCAGGATAAATCAAGAAACGCAGATGAATTTTAAACTCTACATATGTAATATGTACTAGGTGAAATTCGACCCCTTATTGTTTAAGAAATCCATTCCACCGCTTACCATAGGGGCCGCCTCTCCTCTTCTCGCTACTATGCTACAAAAGTTACGCATGAAATTGGATTGGTGCAAAGAACACACTCTCTCAAGTTTCAAATTTGTATTTAAAAAATCATCTAATGAGCGAAGAAAGAAAGTTGTACCACGACTCATGAATCACATAGGGGATGACTTGACATGGCACAATGCATAATTAGACGTAAATATATAAATGTATCAAATATTAATAGCTTGTTAATGTTTATAAATAATATTCACAAATAAAATTTCATGAAATATGTTCATCAATAAAATTCTTATCAATATAATAAATAAAAAAAATAATAAATAAGCTTGTAATATGAAGTTCACTAATCAACTAAATAAATTTTAAAGTATAAAAATTTCAAACAATCCTAAATTGAAAGTTCAATGACATCTAAATGAATTAAGTCAAATTCAAACTCGTAAAATAGAAATCGAGTTAAACTTGAATAACTATTTCAATAGTTTAGTTCATTTTAAGCTCGATTAGTTTGACCAGATTAATTTATTAAGGATAACACTCATCTAATTCACTGTCCACCCTTAAAAATATATATTAAATTAGGTAGCATCAAATTTGCGATGATCGATTTAGTCTCACATGAAAATTTTCCACTAATTGTTATGAGAAATTGGGAAGCAATGGGGTGATAATTTAAAATTTTAATATCCCATATACTACTAGATGAAAAGTAAATCACAATAATTGGTCTCTAAGAAAATATAAGTTTAGAGCCCTACCGTGCACGTCGCGCACCGCAAGTCTAACGAGAAAGACTAGTAGCTTGGAGATATTGCCACGTCTAGTAACGGTGATTTTCAGGGAAGAATTGACGCAAGTGGTCCCTTTTTTTGGCAAAGAAGCTTGATTTGATGGAAAGTAGCTACAAGAGACAACGAGGCGAAATGGCCGTTTATGTCATGTTATTATTTATGTTGATTTTATTATTTTTTTTTTCTTTTTATTTGGTTGAAAGCGCTCAATCTAATTTAATTTGGCTGTGCTGTGCTGCACCAGCTCGCTCGCCTAGTTCTCGTGTCGATCCCAGCAGAGCAGAGCTGTTCTGCTTCTCAAGTTATCCGGAAGCAAGCAAGCAAGCAAGCGCAGCAGATCTCTTTTCTCCCCGCTCCGAATCTCGAGCCCTCTTCGGTCCCCTTTGCGCGCGCCCCTTCGCGATAGTGCTGGTCGATGACCTGATCCGAGGGGGAACCCTAAAAGGATTTAGGGCGAGTGCCTTTTTTCTTAGGTTGGTACATTTGTGTGCCCTTTTCTTTTGTAGCTTTTTGCAGTTTTGGTTATTCTAGCACTAGCTTGCTCGTGATCTGTAAAATGCGGAGGAAATCTTTACAAAATCGTCTTTGTTTTTTTCAATGGTTTCCTGCAGGTTCGGGCAAGTTTGTTTGTTTTTCTTTTCTTTCTTTTTTTTTTCCCTTTCATTTTCTTCTTTGGCTTAGATTGCGGTATATCCGAAGAAAAGGAAATGAGTTTTTTCCTACAGACATGCAGATTTTTTTCTTCCCTGTTCAGTAAGTTTAGTTGTAGATGTTGTTTCGTTATTTTGTTCGAACTTCGAAAGAAGTTAACTTGTTGAAGGGAACGAGTTACCCTTGTTCCCATTAGGTCGCCTAGAGATACAAATCAAGATCTTCCGTTTCTTTTGTTTGTTTTTTGGTTCTTCCATTCTTTTCAAGTGTTTGAGGGTTTCTTCTCCGAGCATCCTCATACACTACCAGTAGTCATCTTTCGTCAGTGTTCTTTGAAAAGCATGACGTATTGCTCCTCCGGTTTTTCCTTAGTTGTATGTAGTGTCAACTTAATTTCTTATGATGGCAAGATCTTGTATTCTTGCTCAGAGGATCGCATGGAAATTTGTGCTTCTGAGCTCGCTAGATCCATTTAGCTGTGTTTGATCTTTTGGATGCGTGATTGTTGGCAAATTTACTTGGCCGTTCTTTAATATTTACCATATTTTTGGGTCTAATTGCCCTTCTCCTGTTCCGTTTTTCTAGGATTGCTTTTCTATGATATCTGAAATATTTTTTTTTCCCCTAACTTCAAATCAATCGGGAAATAATTAGTATTTTATGGGAAAAATGGCGTCAAGAGATATCTGGATGGTTCTACTGATCGGCTGTCTTTTTCAGAATACTCTTGCTAGAATTCAATAATTTCTTCTTCATTTAGACAACTTCTTTTCTAGCTGTTATCACTTCTTTTTTTAAAGGAACATGAAGCTGGGTTCAAAGAAGGCTTGGAAATCTTTCATGCCTCTTCGGCTAGGCAGGAGATCCTCCTCCCGTTTTTGTATGTTCCCCAAGGTTCGATCAGCCAGTAAAACATCAGGAAACACACCAGTTTATTTGAATGTATATGACTTGACACATATAAATGGCTACATGTATTGGGCAGGCCTTGGGGTATTTCACACAGGGATTGAAGGTACTGTTTGCTCTCCCTCTTTGACTTGAATAAGTAGTCCATAGAGAAAAAACTACACGGTTGTTATTTATTGAAATTGCTTCTTTCTCATGAACTGTTTGCATCTGAAAATTAGTATGCCTCTTGAAATTGTGTGACTACTATTTAACTAACTGCGTTTAAGTTTGTGAGATCTTTGCAATGTTTTTACTAGTTAAGATACGTATATGCAAAATATTTGATACTGTTTGCAAAATATTTGATAAGTTGATTTTGCGCACTTAAGAGTTGGTGGAAAATAGCTTACTTCATTAATATTGTCAGAGTTACAGGACATTCACATTCCTTTGTGTCTATGTTCATGAAGTGGTGGCCTGATTGCTGCCTCTGAACAACTGCTTTTCATATTTTGTCTCTTAAATTTCAAAAGATACACATTTCTTCAGGCTTATATCTGTTCTGATCGTATTTGCTCTTGTAGTACATGGAGTGGAATATGCATTCGGAGCACATGACTATCCAACAAGTGGAGTCTTTGAGGTTGAGCCTCGCCAATGTCCGGGCTTCAGGTTTAGGAAGTCAATATTCATGGGTACAACTTGTTTAGACCCATTGCAAGTCAGAGAGTTTATGGAACTGCAGTCTGTTAATTATAATGGTGATGCATATCACCTGATTATGAAAAACTGCAACCATTTCTGCAAAGATATTTGTTACAAGTTGACCGGCAACTCAATCCCAAATTGGGTAAACCGACTTGCTAGGATAGGTATCCTTTTTCACATATACTTTTCACATATACAGATTATTCTTCTTATAAAATTGTGTTTTTTTATTGACCATAAACTACTACAGTTTGTTTATGCAACTATTGTACCTCAAATCACACATCTTCAGAGAATAGTGAGTGAAAACTATAGCTTACTTTACTAAGTTAGTATGGTTCAGCATGTCCTAAACAATCCTAGGATATCAAATTTGCATATCCTCCTTGCTCAGCAACTCCAGTTGTTTAGATAAATTTATGGAGTTGTTAATTGCTATATTTGGGCAAGTAGAAAGTTGAAACTTTTCCATTCACTGCATCTACATTACTATACTTATCGGCTAAACTATTTCTTTTGAAGTTAGTTGTTCCATTCCAACTTGAGGTACGTAAGGAAGAAGCAATGGCTGTTCAATGCCAACTTCCTTTACCAATGAACATAGATATTCATTATGCTCTCTATATATCCATGTGTCGCTCTGATTAGAACCGGCGACAACTGTGAAATATTGTTATACTGATGCTGTACTTGTATAGGGTTCATATGCTGATACAACCACAACTTTCAAATGTGAATGTGATATTGTCAATTAATTATGTATTTTGGTACCATTTACATTGGATACTTCTTGCTTGGGATACTTGATGTTTTCTGCATACATTTTGAGTTTCTTTAATCAGATGTATGAATTTAATGTTCAGCTTTTCCATGAAATGAGTTCCAGATTTTCTTGCACCCTACACAATGTCAGGAAACCCATAGGAATAACTGGATATAAACCAAATTCAGTCTTAAGAGATATACAAACTCATAGACTAGCATAGCATGAAACTGCTTGGTGATTGAAGTCTTCCATTATGTCTAGATTTAAGTGAATCAGATGACCAGTCATCTAGGTTCAAGTGAATTATATCATTTTTGTCTAGATTCAAGTGAATCAAACCATTTATCTACGTCCAGCCAACAAAGCAAGATATGTTGAGACCATCCTCTAGAAGAATTTATCCATGTCGAGTATTATGTAGTAAATTTCCACTGTGAACTGAGTTGAAGCTCCAGACCTAAAACATTCTCCATCAATCAAAGCTACTGGTTGGAAAATGATTTTCTTTGATATCATTTTCCATCTATTTTTGTCACAAGTACATAATTTATATTTAATAAAAATAAGTTGCGATTTCATCCTATTTTAGAGTCATCATTTATTATCTATTTTATTTGTTTTAAATATATAGTATATACAATTCTGCAGGCTCCCTTTGCAATTGTCTTTTGCCTGAAGCGCTAAAGATAACTGCTGTCCAACATGATCCTGATTCCCAGAGTGAAGATGGCGAGAAAAGGAGGCTCAGAAGTGCATTCAGTTGTCTTTCTTCTATTTCTATGCGTCAAAGACAGTTCTCAACTTCTTCTCTTTTATTAACATCTCCTCTGAGAGGCTGCCTTTCACACTGGGAGTTAAGAAGATCAGGAGCTATTGCTTTAAAAGACAATTGAAAATATTATAATCTCTTGACAAGTAGTTTGATAGTTTCTGAGATCTTTTCCATGTTCGGAAGCTTGTTATGAATGTTTATCATGGTACGGGAAGATTGCAGCCCAGAACATCCTAATTTGCTATGCTCCTGCTTTATAAGCTTGCCATGACAGAAGGGCTTGACGAAGCCTTTGTTTCATTTCAAAATTAAGGTACGATGCTTTTCTGCTGTTGGGAATTCTGGTTGGTAGCTGACTTAGCAGAATGATTTAATACCCTATTCACTGAAGTTTCTCGTATGATTTTGTCGTACCCAAAACCTAATGCCAATATTTTGGATGAACAATGTGAAAGCCTATTAGTGGCACTGAAAATTGATATGCCAAAGTTGGGAATGTAATCAACTGTATTATGCTGAGCTATTCTTTTGTTTACTTTGAAGTACTACTGTCTCAAAAGCTTAGATTTATCAGATTATTCTTTTTGATGATCTCAAGCTGTGTAGAAGGATTCAGACCATATTACATAAGAATAAAGAGGAACCTTGCATAAATCCGTCACCAAATAATTCAGCCGATTCCATAAATCTTCATGTAGTTGAAGTCATACTCATGCATTGGCACAAGATCAGTTTGCACATGATCTCTAGACCGACTTTGCCTCTGAGACTTTGCTATCTCTTCAACTCATCCTCCTGTCTATATTAATTCTGTGCCAAACTCAAGACTAATAGTTTGTTTAATGGCTAACAGAGCTTGATTAGTGGTGCGATGAATTATTAGGCATGTCTAACTACAATGGACACTGTCTATGTTGAAGGATTAGATGTCCAACTTGTAAGGAGTTCAACTGCATTAGGATCTCTCTCACTCTCTCTCAAAATGATCAAGGTGGTAAGTCTTTTGCCCAACTAATCTTGGGGGTACACTGATTGAGTAAATCTAGAGCACAACTTATAAACACTTAGAGACCGATTTTTAGAAAATTTGATTCGAACTTTCATGTTCTTGTTTGTTCTTCCAAGTGTTTTACCACTGTATTGTGCCTGTGGGTTAGGATATGTCTCTCTTGCTCAAGTTTGGAGAAGTTATTTTTTGATTTGCCAAAGTCAGAAAGTATAAATTTATTTTATTATACATACGCCACTATAAAAAAATAATAATTTACTAGCATATAAGAATAAGGTGGCGTTTGATTTATGGGTTTGGGAATGAAGGAATGGATTCATTTCCAAACCTTGTATTTGGTTGATGGGAATGGAATCAAGATTTTGGAATGAAACCTAAAAACTTGGGTATGGATGAAACTCGCTCCCTCCCTTGGGTTTGGATGAAACCCACCCCTCCCTTAAATTTTGGACAAAAATACCTTTAATATATTTGTTTAATTTTTTTTTAAAACTTCACACTCTCTTTCATTATTCTCTCTCATCATATTTTCTCTCTTTATTTTATCATCACATTTTCTCTCTCAACATACTTTCTCTCCTCATTATCTCTCATCACACATTCTCTATCATTTTCTCTCTATATTCTCTCTTATCAGACACTCTCTCTCCTCATTTTCTCGCTCTTCATTCTTTTCCATCACACTTTCTCTTCCATTACACACTTTCTCCTTATTTTTTCATCATGCTTTCTCTCTCCTCAATTTCTCTTAGCATACACTCTCTCCTCATTTTTTCTCATCTTACTCCCTCTCTTCATTCTCTCTCATCACAATCTCTCTCCTTATTTTCTAATCACACTTTTTCTCTCAGCACACTCTCTCTCATCATACTTTCTCTCTCCCCAGTCTTTTATTTTCTCTCATCACACTCTCTCTC
>JBBMJZ010264878.1:0-50119 GCA_037833815.1 Zingiber zerumbet
TTATAAAATTTTATATAGTTATAAAAAAAAAATATTGAGTTTTATAGACTTTTTTTTGCAAGATTTATAAAAATTTATAAATTTCATGGAAATGTGTGGATTTAAGGGTCTATTCAACCTTGGAAAAACGTAGATGGTCATAGTCTAAATTAAAGAAGTAGATTTCTTGGAGTTCTATAGGTTTTGTATTTATTTTCGAACAAAACATAAAATATCTAATTAAATCTATTTTTTTAATAAAATAATAAATAGTATATTCGTCCTTAATTTTTTTTAACTTTTTATACTTTTATCTTATTTTGACCGAAAACTAAGAGTGAATAACGTCTCATTTTATAATTAAAAAAACGTTAATAATATAATTTTAAATCTAACAATATTATAATATTTTTAATTATTTTTATTTATAATTTTGATATAAATTATCATCAAATATTGGTCAACCCTTTAATTTGTCAAATTAATAAAATATTGAATTGATAAATTTGATTAATAATAAAATTAATAATAATAATATTAATTTGATTAGTAATAATATTATTAAAACAAATAAATAAAAATATATAAAATTTATTTAGGATTTTTTAAAATTTAATAAATTTTATAGAATATTTTTAGTATTTAATTTCATTCAACTTTATTAAATTATCTATTAATTAAGTTGAGAATTAATTTAATTTATTAATATATGTTTTATATTAAAACCTAATATCTCAAGTTTCTCTTCCCTATATCCATAGCATCATCGTCCAAATCAACTTTGACTTCGACCTACTTGCAAATGCCAAATAGCCAATAGAAGTATCACCGACCGTCTCAAATTTTTATTTTTATTTGTTTTCCTCCTTTTTGGCGCACAACGGGCTTCACTAGATGATACTCCTCATTGTTTTCCATCACGAGCAACCAGAGAAAAAATCTCTGCCTACCACCTACCGTTGTGAGCAGCCGCCGGAGAAAAGGTTGCAAGCGGCTGTCATTCCGTCCAACTATTCCAATCCGTTCTTTTGTCATTATAATGTCGAAGAACGTCGTTCCAAAAGACTCTTAGCTTCGTATGAAATGCATATTGAGAGGTTGATACAGGCTGCCGAGAGGTTGAACAAGGACAGGATTTTAAGATAAAAAAATAATTAAAATCGAGAAGTAAAAAAAGAAAGGACCTATTCGTAAAAAATTAAAGTGATTTGAAATCTATATAAATCTCAAGGGTGAGGAGAAGACTTTTTATTTTATTTTTAAAATTATACCTAAGTATTTTAGATAGTTGTTATTAGTTAAAATTTATATTCAAAAATTTCTAAAAGAATCTATAAAAATTTATTGAAACTTCTAAATACTAAAAGGTTTTCCTAGAGTTTTAAAAAGTCAGACTTACACCACATGATTTTTTTAAAAAACTTTATAAAAATTTAATTTAGATACCATTATATTTTTATAAAATTTATAAAAATCAAAATTGAATATCCTAATTTTTAAAATCTATAAAATTATTTAAAATAATTAAAAGTCTAATATAAACAGACCGCTTTATTTCGTTTTTATCCTGACAACTATTAGTACAACTCTGCCATTTGGCTGCTGTTATCAGTTCTGTTGCTAACAATTCTCCCATGAAGTTACAAATCAAATGGCAAAAGACGAATACTTTTACTCCCTGCGCCCTGTCAGTCCGCTCCATGTAAATCATGATATTAAGAAGATAAATGATAGATGAGAGGAGTTTACATGGATTAGTCCCGAGATTCGACCGCAGACGATAGATAAATCAAGAGCTATGGACGGCGTAGATGGGACATCTCATTTAACCAGATGGGGTGGTGTAATTGCATGTTTATAATCTTGGAGAGGATCCCTTCGACCCTGTCACAACTGCAAAATTGTCCTAATGCTACTCCCTTAAGTCGCCGCCCTGCTAAGACACCTTCTTCTCACAACTGATACCTCCGGGCCCCCTCGTTCGCTCCGTCCGCCATGGCGATTAGGGTTTGGCCGCTTCTTCTGCTGGCGCTCCTCCTCGTACTATCGTCGCCGTTCCTCCAAGGTTTGCTTCTTGATGTCCTCGTTCTGCGACCCGTCATGTCCGATTATATAACTAATGAATTTGCGGAAGCTGTTCTGCCAACTGCGGCTTCTTCTTGATGCAGTTCTTCCACGCGTGCACGGTTATCGAAAAATATTTCAGCATTCTTTAGTCCCTAATTCATTTGTTCTCCTTGATAATTGGATCTTCTAGGCCTTCGTAAAAAGTTGATTTTTATTTATCTACATAGAGGATCGACGTAGATTTAGATACAATAGTGTTATAATTTCTAAACTGCATGATAGACGACATAATGATGTATATATATTAGTAAGTAGATTAGGATGGTAGCTAGTTAAAGGTGTTTATCATTCTTCAGACGAACGTTAAAAACCACATGCGAGTAATATCTGCTGTACCTTGTGCGACACATTTTCTCTCTTTCTCAATAAATAGAAATTATAGTACTAATAATTTCTCAGTCAATTTTAGAAATTGTTGTCTCTCTGCTGCCCAAGGTTAGCCACCAATCCACAGTGTCTATGTACTTTTTTTAGATATTATTCAGCAGTGGATGATACATTTTATGTTGCGATTATTTGACAAATTATTCCCCGTTTTTAATAATGGCTTACATCTTGCCAGCTTATTGTATTTTTTAGCAACTTTTTGGTTGCTCTTCAAGGCTAAAGCGACTAATAAGAAAGTCATAAAGAGCAACCATTGTTTTGACCGCTATCTATTGACTTTAAGTCCCGGCAGTTGTTAGATGCCAATCAGATGAGGATGCTGCCTCAGCCAAAGTAGCTGAAGGAAGTGATGGCGGTATAGCTGGTGATGATACACAAGTATTCAGTGATGTGGTACTGGGTCCAGCTTCTGGAGTCCATACTGTTTGTGTATTTCCAAAGAATGCTGCTAGATGTAAGTACAATTTCTACAGAACAAACCCATCAATTCAAATAGAGCTTTTGTAGCTTTTACAGGAGGCACATGCAATATTCTTATACAGCTATCTATCCATGCAGTAGTACTAGCAGGAGAAGAAACTGAGCTACTAGTTGGCTTACATAATGAGGGTTAGTGCTTACTTCCTTTTAGTACTAGATTATCTGTTCAATCATGTGGATCTTATATTTTGATTTTTATTTTACATAATTCAGAATAGCTTGTATAAAATTCCACCTCCTGACATTCTCTATGGCACATGCAAGTTTCTGTGACCAACCTTATGCATTGTACTTTCCTTTTAAAGTTAGTTTTACTAACATAACTCAATGAACTAGAAAATTAGAGAATTATTACTTCTTTTCATTTTCTGTAAAATAGTGCTTGTATCTTCTGGATTAGGGAATACTGGAAGCTGAATCTTTGATGATGCTAAGTTGTTTCTCTGCAGTAGAATGATTCTCTTTGCTAGATTCCTAAATATATATATTGAATATTATTTTGTTTTTTTTTTTTTTTGTAAAACTCTAATCTTTCTTTCCTGACACGTTGCCCCTCTTTGTGATTGTTATTAACTCTTTATACAAGTAATTGCCCTATGTTGGTCAGCCATAATTATCTTCACTTACCTTTACTTCTCTGACTATTGGCCAGAAAGCTGAATATTTATAGGGTGTTGTTTGAATGCATTATTGGTGCTGTAATTTTTTTTAGTTGTTACAATCTTTGTGCTTCCAATGTATCCCTCTATATTAATCCTCATAGGCTCATACTTTGTTTTGGTGCTAGCTTCTTGCTAAGCATGGAGGTTCCATGCATTTTTTTTTCTATAGATCGTCTTCTGTTATCTAAATGGATGATATCTTATCATTTGGGCAATCGCAGGCAAACCAATTTTAAATGTGATTGCTGTGCATGCTAGCCTTCATCTTCCATTTGATCACCATATGTTTGTGCAGAATCTAACTCTGCAGGTTGGTATTAGTGTATAGGGCCTGATCTTGTTTGTTATTTTGGTGCTTTCTTTTGGGCAGTTACTTGTAATCCTTTGGTTATTCACTAAATGTTTTACTAACTGCCCTAATTTTTGGCTTTCATATTAACCTTGTATGTACATTTTACTCAAATTCCTCGACAGATTTCTATATCCTGCTATGCCAACCATAAGGAAACATGCTTGGAATAGAAGATGGATCACCATATCTAGGCTTTCAAATAGATTGGCTACTTTTTCAATTCACTGTTGTCATTGTTTTTCGGTAGTTAGTATCCTTATTTTACTGGAAGATGCTTACAGTATATTGCAATCCATAGTTAAAAAAAAGATGATTAACTATGCTGGGTAACGTCAAGCCTGGGATGACCAGCTTGGCCCCACGGAAATTTTTCACCGGCCACTAGTGTAATTTGGGAAGCACTTGCGGCGGGCGGCTCAAAAGCTCAGCATCCCTTAGTTGTAAGTCCAATTTGGAGGAAAAATCCAAACAAATACGCCGTAACTGGGAATATTGCAATCCATAGTTGTGTCTAGATGAAGTTGACAACACTGTATCTGATGATGTATCATTCAATTTCCTTTTTTTACTTAGTTATTATCATGTTCTATATTTTTGGCTCATTACAATTTGCTTCAGATTTTTCTACTATACATCCCGATCCTAAGCAATTTGAGGTCATGGTGATTTCAAAGTACATGTCAATTGTGGTATCCATATGTTTATTTTTATGCTAATTCTTACAAGAACTGAAGTATCATAATCAAGATAATTTTTTAATTAGCCGAATCAGATCTGAATCGTGGGAAACTATTTTGAGGCTTGCATAAGTATCTGTTTGCTTACCTTTCTCTGCCCTGGCAGCTCACATGCACAATTAGTAATCTAGATAAATCAATTATTTAACTATATCTGTGGCTTCTAGATCTTATCACGCAATATGTATGATTAACATGTCAATCATCATAACTCATTTGTGTTGGTTGAATTTAGACCTGTACTTTTGGTGGTTCAAGAAATTTTCTGCTTGGTGATGCTATCAATTGCTTTGATGGTTGTGCATGGATATCTAATTGGGTCATTGTGGGTCGCTGATGAGTGGGTCCTTTCTATTGTGGATTCTGTTTAGGCAATCATGCTGTTGATTTTTAAAGTTCTCTTTCTCCATTTGATCCATCATTTATTTCTTCAAATATAAATCTTGCTGGTATCCCAATTATGAAATGAAACATGTACACGTAGTCCCTGTGCGTCATTCAATTTTGCACAAATGATATTGAATTTTGCCAGAATTGCTCCTGCAGGAATTTTATAATGCATCAGTGCCAGTTTCAGCTCAAGCTACCTTCCCCTATTTATTCGCTGTCAGCAAGTTTTTGCAGGTGGTGCTGCTCTTATGACTGTAAAATTCTTCATCATAACAAGTTCTTTCAGATGCAATTGCCACTACACCTATATTATTCTTATATAAATGATTGTTTCTCTTAATGTTGTGTGCACACATATGTTGAAAATAAGTACTACTAATTACTAGAAATATGGAGAAAAAAAATGAGGGTGGAAACAGAGGGGAGCTTCTCCCAAATCTTTTGTTATCATCACATGCTCTTAGTCCAAATGGAATTTTTCTTTAGATAGTATCATCAAAGAAATAATAAAAGTAATTTAAGAGGTATGGATACTATTAGTGATATAGACTTGCAAATTGTTTTAGGATCCATAGAGTTAACCCCAAGTTAGTTGAAACTAGCACAGTTTGTTGATGTTGTGCCATGCATCTTAGTTTATTTATTGATATTGATAATCCGCATTATTTGTTATTGTTGCAGCCTGGCTCTTTTGATTTAGTTGGTTCGGTAGTCTATGAGATTGAGCAACAGGCATATCAGAATATTTTCTATAACGGTACCATTGAAGTAGCTGAGGCTGGTGGTTTTCTAAGTGTTGAGTCAGTATTTCTTGTGACCCTTGGTCTTGCTCTCATTGGGCTTCTGGGATTGTGGGCATGTGGTCAAATTCGACAATTCTCAAAGGTACCTTTTAACTAATTTCTTATTTATTGATGGTGTATGCTATTTGGGTGTATCCACACAGCATAGATTCGTCTCGTGTATTATTCTAGATGCAGGATTATGTTATCTTTCAGAGTCTTTTCTTCCTGGAGTGTTTGAGGCTGTTGCAAAGATTCCTCTGCATTTTCCTTCCTATTCTTAATTACTAGAAAAAGGGAGGATTAAATTTAGTCACCAAGAATTTTGTCTTACCTTTTAATTTTTATGGTTGTTACTAAGAGTTTGAACTCTTAATCATATAAACTTGAACAATCACTTCGTATAGTTTAACTTTCTATGTTAGTGGCTAGAGGTGTCAAAAAGGTCTTCTGCTAGTAGCTTGATCGAGCATGCCCCAGGCCTTGGTTGTAGCTAGAGGTGTCAAAAGAGTTACATCATCCATAGCCTAACTTGAGACAGCATGAACTGTGCTAGGCATGGCCGTTTAGGGTATTACTTTATTGATTTTGCTTTAAAAAATGAAAACCAAATTGAAATTTGTCAATTAAAAAATAAATACAAATTAACCCATGACCAATAAACAACTATCCTATTAATATAAATAATAAAAATTATTATAATTTTATGCATATATAGATCAGGAAACATTAAAGGACAATGATGATAAAAACTTACAATAATTGACATTAATTTGTCTATAACACATTTAAAATCTTAATGGTCTAGTTCAGTTTTAATGATTTATACAAGTCAACAAAATCAAACTAGAAGTGATGGTTTTAGCTAATTTTCAAACTAAACCGAACCTGTTTTTTTTTTTGGTTTGGGTTGACTTGGTTTGAAGGGGAGCCTTAGCGTAACATAAGTTGTTGTCATGGATTTGAGTCTTAGAAACAATCTCTTGCAAAGCAAGGTTAAATTGTATACAATAGATCCTTCTTTGTGACCCCGCATTAGCGGGAACTTTGTGCATTGAGCTGTCCTTTTTTTTTTTTTTTGGTTGGCTTGGTTTAATCAATTTTGGGTTATAGATTCCCACCGAGCTTGGCACTGGATTGAGCCTGTCAAAACTTACAAGCTTAGTTTGGCTAACATTTTATTTTTTTAATATTTGATAAACTTACCATGATTTAATAATCATTCTTACTTTTTTTTGAATCAGTTAGATTTTTTTTTATCAAATTCAAATACTGTTAACAATTTTGAATATTAAAATAAGAAACAGGCTCAGTGGGTCTGGGCAGACTTAAGGTCCCAGACTCATGCTATGTCGGCCCCTTGGGTAATTTGGGCCATTTCGAGCATGAAACAGTTGTTCATAGTCTGCAATGGACTGGGCTGCGCAGGTCTAGGACTGGCCCTTTGACATCTTTATTAGTGGCTGATCTAATTTACTCTTAAACCAAACTAAGTCATTTTTATTTTTGGAAATTGTCTAGTGTTGAGCACATGCTGCTGCATATTATTAGTTTGCCCCTCTTTTTTTTTTAAATAGTTTGCAAACTTTGTGCTCCTTCAGAGCTTCTTCCTCATTTCCTCTTTGTACGATTGTTTTCCTTGAGGCTCTCATTCTCAATTCCTGTGTTTTTCCTCCCCAGAAAACTAAAAGATCTCAGAAAGTAGAAGTTGGTACCAAAACCACAGACGCTGATATGGACGAGTGGTTACAGGTACTGTACTGTAAGAAAATAAGTTGGCTAACTGCATTTGTATTTCTCTTGAGCTTTATTTTAGGTTTCATTGGTCAAGATTTAGAGGGGGAGAGTTTTTTCTGTATGATCAAGAAGATGCTTTTTGGTAGTTAGATATCAAGAGTATGCCTTGTTCGTTTACTAATTTTAAAAGAGCTATACTGATATACTAAAAGGCAACTGAAAATTGAAGGTAAAAAATCTACTCTAAATTGAATCAAATTGTATTTAGAAGTTGTTAGAAATATTGAGAAGCTAAGCTTTAAGTATGAGTTCATCCAAGTTGGAACTAAAAGAACTAGTTCGCTTCCCTTTTTTTTTTTTAAAAAAAGGAAATTGGACTCTAAATTGATCTAACTTTTATTTTTTATCTCTGGTACTCCAAATTTCTTCCTTTTGAAATTTGAGTTGATTTAGACTCTCAATTATATATTCTTTAGAAAAATTGTTTTGCCTCTTGGTGAACTTGGTTAAGAAGAAAATATACCCAAGTGGACTTCACCTCATTTCATTCATCTCCTAATGCTGACGTGCATTTCGTTTCTCAGGGAACTGCTTATGCTCAATCATTGTCGAGCAAGCCAAAGAAAAAGAAGTAAACTGCAGTGTCCATATGGTTCAGTGTACATGTTCTAGCTCAAATAATGGTAGAATGAGGCGGTTCCAGAAAGTTTTCAAGCTCTTTTACTTCAGATATTAAGTTTCAATCTTCGATTTCTCAAGAACTGTTTAGTTTAGAACCCCGAATTTTGTTGTGACAGCTATTTAGACTTTTGGGTTCTGAATAAACTGCATGACAATTTTCCCATAAATTGGTTCATGCGAAAATTATGCCTCTGATTAAAAATCCCATGTTATCAAAATACGTACTCTTGTGAGTTTTCTAAGTATTCCTCTTTCAATCAACTTTGGTATATTTACTCTATCTTTATGATTTTCCCAATCTATTTTTTTTTAAAATAAAATAATGAATTTTGCATTAAATTCTTCTCGGCACCTTCTAAAGTCTACTTTCTTTTTTTTTTTCGGAATTCTTAAAGGATATGCTTATCCTCCGCCCCCACCGGTCACGTGAGAATCATGTGCGTGCGCGAATCTCGCGTTAAAGCGAGAAGCATCCTATGGTTCCATCACCGCCACCTTCTAACCCTGCGGTGGAGTTAGGCTAACTCCTCTCGTCCTCTCAAACCCTACACTGTCCGTGATTTCGACACGCGTTTCTTTTGACGGACTGGATCTTTTCAAAAGAATATCTCCTTCCGGTCGTCGCCCTCGCCGTTTCTTTATAAAAGACGAGCCCTAATGATCCGCAAAAAAATCAAAGCCTTGCCATCTGCTTTCCCGAGACGACGATGGCGAATCCTCGCGTTTTCTTCGACATGTCCGTCGGCGGCGCTCCGGTGGGGAGGATCGTGATGGAGCTGTATGCGGACGTCGTGCCGAGGACGGCGGAGAATTTCCGCGCGCTGTGCACCGGTGAGAAAGGGATGGGGCGCTCTGGGAAGCCGCTCCACTTCAAGGGTTCGAGCTTCCACCGGGTGATCCCAGGATTTATGTGCCAGGGCGGCGACTTCACTCGCGGCAACGGCACGGGCGGTGAATCCATCTATGGTGAGAAGTTCGCTGATGAGAACTTCGTGAAGAAGCATACTGGCCCCGGTGTACTCTCCATGGCGAACGCCGGGAAGAATACCAACGGTTCGCAGTTCTTCATCTGCACCGAGAAGACGGCGTGGCTCGACGGCAAGCATGTAGTCTTCGGTCGCATCGTGGAGGGGATGGACGTGGTCAAGGCGGTCGAGGCAGTCGGATCCCAGAGCGGCGCCACCAAGAAGCCCGTTGTCATTTCCGACTGCGGCCAGATTTCTTAGATGAACATCGTCGTCGTCGTCGTCCCCTCTTCTCTCTACCGCAACTAGTAGTACCGTTCGATTTCGTTTTCGTCGTGCTGGTAATGATCCGTAATAAGGTATGGATCACGGCGGTGGCCGGCGATCTCATCCATTTCCGGATCTGTTTTCTTCCGTGTGTCTCCTTCTGTTCCGTGTTTGTTGAATTTTAGAATATCCGTGTGATCCATTGATGATGGGAAAAAAACAATCAACTGATAAATTTGCCTTCGTTTGATCTGTGCGTTCCAAGATGTTTGATCGATCGATGGAACCATCTACGATTTGCTAAAAGTAGTAGTATTTTCTACTTCGAAGCGAAATAGGATGTGGTTACTCGAAAAGGGGGCGTGGGCGGTTGAATGGACCTCTTGTCAGAATCTGAGCTCCGTTAGATATTTGTTCTCTTGTCTTTTTTTATTTGTTTATTTTGCATCCATTTATTTTGGGGTATTTTACAATCATTTTCTCTATATCTTTTATTTGGGGTATTTTGCGTCCACTCAGATTATTGTCCTTCGATCTGCTATCCCGTATTTTTATTTGTTTTCTTCAAACGTTGTAAAGTGATAGCCAAAACTGATTAAGAAAAGCTAGAAGACACAAGAACAAGTTGCCTTGACCGGCTGTCCTGGGGCCCAATGTCCAGACCATCCGTGCCTGATTGGTCACAACCAAAACTGCGTTCGGTATACATTGCTTAACGTGAAATCCACAAACCCAACAAATCCATATATAATTATATCGTGGTAAAAAGGTGAATATATAATAATATACACAAATATTGGAATGAAAGAGAGGATTGGATTACAAAGGAATTTATAAATCAATTATAATTGATATTTTAGGAAATTGAAGAGTGAGTTAGAAATAAATGAGAAATTGCGATTTCAAATCGACATTAAAAGGCTTCCGGTTTGGGATCGAAATTAGGGCTAGTAATAATTGCAATATCACGCGTCGATTCAGATGGCAGGCAAAATAGGAATGCTGCGGAGCAAATGTCGCGTTAAAAACCCTGGCAAAGAACGGCAGGCAGAGGAGGAGAAAGAGGAAGAAGCAGAGGAAGAATAACGACGACGGGCTTTCTCTCCTCCTATTCCCGCCGTTTCCATCTCCTTGTACGCAAAGAGCAAGAATTCGAACGACATGGGCGCTAAGAGATCCCTTTTCGGTTTATTTTGATCCCTAGAAGTTGCAGAAGAAGAAAAAAATCTGGCATTTCTTCTGCATCCCCGATTTCCAGGACGGGAAAAAAATACGAATTTTGGGGCATTTGCTTGAAAAAAAGTTCATCTTTTGGTTGATTTTGCAATCCATTTTTTTTTTCTCTACAATTGCAGAAGGAGAGCTTCACCATCCGATTGCTTCGTCGTCGCCATTATTCAGGAAGGGATTCTAGAATTTAGGGTTGAAAGTTTCTTCTTGTATGTGAAATTGTCATCGATCTTCTTTTTTTCTTTTTTTATCTCTGGGAGTTGGAGTAGAAGTGGGCGACAAGATGATGGGCGATGGCGGAGTAAAGCAGACACTGGCGAAGCCAATCTTATTGGCGGACCAGGTGACGAAGTGGGCGGACGACGCGCACTCTTTCCGGCAGGAGTGCATGGAACTGAAGGCGAAGACGGAGCGCTTGGCGGGGCTGCTGCGGCAGGCGGCGCGATCAGAACTCTACGAGCGGCCTGCTCGCCGCATCATGAACGACACCGAACAGGTGCTCGACAAGGCGCTTGCCCTCGTCCTCAAGTGTCGCGCCAATGGCTTCATCCGCCGCATCTTCACCATCATCCCCGCCGCGGCCTTCAAGAAGATGTCCACGCAGCTCGACAACTCCGTCGGCGATGTCTCCTGGCTCATCCGCGTCTCTTCCTCTGCCGCTGACTCTGACGACGACATCCACCTTGGCCTCCCGCCCATCGCCCAAAACGAGCCCATTCTATTCCTAATCTGGGAGCAGATCGCCACTCTCCTCACCGGCTCTCTGGAATCTCGTGCCGACGCCGCTGCCAGCCTCGTCTCCCTCGCGCGTGACAACGACCGCTACGGCAAGCTTATCATCGAGGAGGACGGCGTCGGCCCTCTTCTCCGTCTCATCAAGGAAGGCCATCTCGAGGGCCAGGAGAGCGCCGCCCACGCCATCGGCCTCCTCGCCCGCGACCCCGACAGCGTTGAAGCGATGGTACTCGCAGGCGTCTGTTCCACCTTCGCCAAAGTCCTCAAGGAGGGACCTATGAAGGTCCAAGCTATGGTCGCTTGGGCCGTGTCGGAGCTTGCAGTCAGCCACCCCAAATGCCAGGACGTCTTCGCGCAGAACAACGTGGTCCGCCTCCTCGTTGGTCACCTGGCCTTTGAGACGGTGCAGGAACACAGCAAGTACACCATCCCCTCCAAGGGCATGTCCATCCACTCCGTCGTCATGGCCAATAACACCACTTCTACCGCGGCCGGGAATGACCCCATTGCAGCCGTTTCTGACACCTCTGACCAAGCCGTCGTCAAGCACCCCGCCGCCTCTCAATCGCAGAGCGCCAACAAAAACGAGATGCATTCCGTCATCCAGTCCACCATGTCATCCAAATCCAACAAGACCCCCACCAATTCCAATACCCATAACCCCTCCGCCAGCGGCAACACCAAGCACCACCCTGTCTCCTTGGCCGGCGTCAGCATCAAGGGGCGCGAGTTCGAGGAGCCCGCCACCAAGGCCTACATGAAGGCCATGTCCGCCAAGGCTCTGTGTCAACTCTGCAAGGGCAATCTATCCGTCTGCAAAAACATCACTGAATCTAGAGCTATCCTTTGTTTTTCAGTTCTCATTGAGAAAGGCACAGACGAGGTGCAGTACTACTCCGCGATGGCCTTGATGGAGATTGCGCGTGTTGCCGAGCAGCATTCCGAGCTACGGCGGTCCGCCTTCAAGCCAAGTTCCCCTGCAGCCCGTGCAGTGGTCGACCAGATTCTCAGGATCGTGAAGAAAGCAGACGATGACCTCCTCGTGCCCTGCATCGTAGCTTTGGGATGTCTGTCGAGGACCTTTCGAGCCACTGAGACCAGGATCATAGCTCCATTGGTGAAGTTACTCGACGAAACAGAGGCTATCGTTGCAAAAGAGGCTGCTATTGCCTTGACTAAATTTGCTTGCTCAGACAACTACCTCCACCTCGATCATTCCAAGGCGATCATCAATGCAGGAGGCACCAAACACCTAGTGCAGCTGGTTTACTTTGGAGAGCATTTGGTTCAGATTTCAGCTTTGATATTGTTGTGCTACATTGCTCTCCATGTGCCCGATAGCGAGGCATTAGCGCAGGCTGAGGTGCTGACAGTGCTTGAGTGGACTTCCAAGCAAGCGTACATGGTTCAGGATCCAACAGTTGATCATTTGTTACCGGAAGCAAAGGTTAGATTGGAGCTTTACCAAGCAAGGGGTAATAATAGAGGATACCATTAACCATTCTTCTCATAGATTGACAGACAGGGTAAAGAGCTGTATGCCCAACTCTGCAACTCTTTCTTTGCTCAAGGTCGATGAATGTACATAATTTGAGATTACCTGCATATGCATTTGTATGCACAGGAGTTTATCCGTTCCTAATCTAGTATTTAGTTGTTGGAAGATATCTGTTCCTATAATTTTTTAGTGTACCACATAGTCTGCAAATTTTAGAGTCTGAGACACTGTGTTGGTTTCTTTCAGTTGGAACTTGTATTAGTTGTGGATCGTATTTGGCAACTTGATGTCTTTAGTCTCTTCAATCTGCATGCTCTTCTCTTTTCATGCTCTTCAGTTTGAAAATACTCTACTGAATGGTCAAGTTATCAGAAATTTGTGGTTTAATGGTGCAGACCCCCCTGCTTCTTTTGGACTGGCATTATTTTTGCACCAGCAAGGTTTACAAACCCCCCTGCCTCTTTTGGACTTGGGACCAGATGCCCAACTACACCGATTCTATCAGTTGGCCGCAACATGGTTCAACCAGAAAACCCAATAACCAGCAGGCCTTCAGTATTCTTTCTGTGTGCTAGTTTTGGATACAGAAACCTAATTTCCTCATGGGTAGTGCATTAAACTTTTGTTTATCTGCATGTTGATGTTTCCTACAAAGATATGCATGAACTCAATTCTCCGTTGAATTTTGTTATGAACAAGGTGATGCTTGACTAGAAACTTTCAGTTCTTGCAAACCAGTCTTTTCTCTGGAATTCATCTTTAAGCTTTCTTTCGGTAACTATGGCAGATTAGTGCTTCCAAGTGTTGTATTCTGCTATTTTCTGATAGATTTTTCTACCTGCTTTGCAAACCTTGACGTACTCTGAGTTAGAAATTTTAGACTCCTGTACAAAAAAAAAAATCTGAAATCTTGATTTATTACTATTTTTCTAACTCCTTTTGCATTCTATCCTTCTTGTTCTCTTCTAGGCTGTGGGCGACAGACATCTGCGGATTTCCAATTTATTAACATTGGAAAGGGGTTAATATTTGAGTCAATACATAAATTAAATATGTTTTACAATATTCAGATTTTATATTAAATTTACCATCCTTCCATATTTTATTCAATTTCTATTACTTAAAATAATGACACAGTTTTAATTAGCTATTGATCCAAGTTTTTATCCATTCGTTTTTCTTCTCCCTCCACTCATTTCCCTAGCAATATTAAAATGCAAAAAGGTTGCTTAAAAAAGGAGCAAAGCAAGAGGAGAAAATTTGCCAAATTCGTTCCTTAAAAAAGGTGGTAAAAAGTGGGCCCACTTTCTGATTATATTCCAAATTTATTCCCTGCATTAAAAAGTGAGACTCAAGTATTCCTTCCCCCCTGCCTTCCTCAAGCGTATCTCTCTACCCCCACTCTTTCCACCAAGCAACCAAACTAACAATTCTCCTCCCAAGAGGTTGCCTGTCAGTCTATCTTTTGCCTCGTCATTTCCTCTCATCCTCATCCAAGCAACCAAACGAACAATTCTCCTCTCCTCTCCTCTCAAGTCGTTGCTCCATCGGTCCCCATCCCCACCAACTTCCCATTAATTAGCAGCCATAAAAATGCTAAGAAATTATATTTTTTTTAAAAAAACAAACAAACGGAAATTGGAATGCTGATAATTGTATAATGCACCGAACGAATATACCAGATTTTAGACGCTGCCTTGAAGTTGTCGCTCTCAGCAAACGCTTTACCCTGCCTGACGGCGCCACGGCGCGAAACCGACAATATTGTAGCCGGTGGCTCCGTCTGTACGCGTTAAGAGCCCGACGCAAACGGCCACGATCGATTCAATCTTGTCCAGCGCGACTTCTAAAGATATCGCAGTTACAGATCATCATCAGCTAAGCGGGTTTAAGAATCGCAAGGAAAAGCCAGCGCGGTAACAGCTCGTACGTAAGCCGGGAAGATACCCTCTGGCGCCTTTCGTTCTCCACGTTTCCTCTCTCTCTCTCTCGACCTGTTGCCACTTTTGCCGTGGAGAACTGGGAGGAGCAACGATGGATTTCTTGGAGGAATTCCTGCTCACCGCGCTGATCTCCATCTTGCTCGCCTTCCTCTTTGGGAGCTTCTCCGCCAACAGGCCAGAGGCGGCATCTGCCTCGGCGGAGGATTTTGGGCCCCGGCCGAGGGCCTTGAATCCGATCCAGGCGGAGGAGATGGAGGGGAAGTCGTCGGTCGTTGCCCTTGGTGAATCCAATTGCACGGATGCCGAGGCCGTTGAGATCGAGGAGGAAAGATCGGATGCGAATGGATTGGAAAAGGACGGGGTTGTTGTTGGATTTGACCGCAAGAATGAAGAGTTTTTTGACGGGGTAGTTGGGAATGGAAGAATTGAGGATGATTTAGCGGAGCCGGGTGAGGCAAAACCGGCGGAGCAAGTCGCGGAACTGGGCGGCGAACTGGTTGCAAACAAGGAAGAGAAAGGGCATGCTGACGAGGGTAATTGGAAATCGTTGCTTCAAGGGGAGGATGAATGGGAAGGGATCGAGAGAAGCGATACAGAGAAATTATTTCGAACCGCGAGCGAGTTCGTCGGCAGCGAGGTAGGTGGAGAGGCAGTATCGAAACTGAGTAATGAAGTGCAAATGAAGTTGTACGGACTGCATAAGGTTGCGACCGAGGGGCCGTGCAATGAGCCACAACCCCTGATTTTGATGATGTCTGCTCGCGCCAAATGGTACTGTGGGATACTTGTCGTTACTCTCGCTCTCTCGTTGATTTCTTCGCGTGATACAATTCGTTTTAGTGCCATTGCTGACTGATCTGGAATTTTGTTTTCGATTTGGAGTAGGCATTAGATGCATTACTCTTGCTGAATTTGTCTACAGCACGAAATGTTGTTTTTTTTTTCTCCCTCAACACAGATTTTACGCGGCTTCGGTAATCAATGTATTAGCGTTAGGCTTTAATCGTATTTTATTTTTGTAATGTTAGAACCAGGAGCTGACCACCACCAACTGTAGGTATAGGAATAAATACTTACACACATGCTCGCTCGGATGCTGTGATTTACCTCCCTCGTAATGACCTTGGGTCGGGTGCGGCGGAAGCGCTAGGGGCGAGCGATTTCACCTTTTGCCACAGGAATAAACACTTACACGTCCGTTAGTGATGGGCAGTTGGCTAGTATATGGATTGTGGTTATCATGAGGTTTGGAGGTCAATTCTTGGCTAGTAGCTGGGTTCCTACCCTCTCTCATGTACTAGTCTATGCTAGGATTAATAGTCATTCGTGATTTACCTCTCTTCACATTGTCTGTGGACGGATTGTGAGGAGGCGTCTGGGTGAGCGTTATCATCTTTTGCCACCATGCCACCCAGAATAAACACTTACACATCTCCACGGGATGCCCACACGGATAAATTTCCGGCTGGCACATGTCTTTGGAAAAAAACAGCCCTCTCACCTCCTAACCAACTTGGCGGTTGACTATAAGCTAACCTTGTGATTTACCTCTTTTTATATAAATTAGGGACGAGTCTGGTATAAGTGTAATCATCTTTTGCTACTAAAAGAATAAGTAGTTACCCACCTCCAAGGGTCTAGCTGAGGTGGTAAGTGGATGAAGATTTACCACTTGAGGTTGAAGAGTCAAACCTCGGGACTGTCGGGTCATAAATCCTTGCATCCTGTATAATTCACCCCCATCCACTTATCTCCTTAGTCACTGTGATTTACCTTCTTCGTGGTCCTGAGGCGGGCTGGGGGGCGAGTGCTTCGCCTTTTTGCCACCGGAATAAACATTGACACGTCAGCATATGACCTTTTCCATAAAAAGAATAAACACTTAGAGAGGCAGGGGAGCTGAGCTAGCCACAAGATAGATGTCTTTGGAGGATTATCTTCCTGAGAATTCCTTCAGTACAAATGAAATTCATCCCTATCCAGAGACCACCTCTTGGAAATCTTCTTTCTGTTTGAGCAGATAGGGGGCATCATCACCATTCACAAATGCACGCACTGTTAGGCTAGTTAATTGTCGTCCTTCTGAAAACTGGGAGCTGCAATTGTTACATCTATGTGAATGCTGATAGGTGGATATCTGGGCATCAAGATTTGTCAAATTTATTTCTTGTTCAAGTGTATTTCTCCATCTTGATCTGAACAGGAACTGTGTTTAGCCAAGAGTTCAAATTGATGATAAAGTAGAAAGAGTTCATGCTGCAGCATGAAAATTATTCTTTTGGTCGTAGTGAATATTTTTGTCGTTTGAGCAAATTCTAGTGCTTCGTTGATCCACTGTTAATGTGCTGGGAAGCCACCTTTTTTCCCTCAAGAAAATCACTGTTCTCAATCAGATCTCTGATTCTGCTCTCTATTTCACTGCAAGCATATTTTTGGCATGTTTCATTAATTATGCATTACTGTCTTTAATATTGTATATATCATCATTTTTTGTTTAGCAGAATAACAGGAGATTGAAGTTCAGATATGCTTTATTTTTTAGTTCAGAATTTTATGCATGTGATGAAGTATGCTCTCTATTGTACTAGGCATTCATGGCAGCAACTAGGAAATATGAATCCAGAAGCTGCTATGGAACAGTATATCAATCTTCTTACTGAAAGTATTCCTGAATGGATGGTGGAGACGTCCAAAGTAATTCAGGCACAAACTTTTTTTTATTAACTTTTGAGGTGAGCTAATGTACTATGAGTTCATAATGTAGGTGGAAGACAAAGGCCATGATGCCAATGATCCTCCTGCAGCAGATGTCTTGAAAATAGGTCATGTTGAGTCAAAGTCCTCTCAATCTAAATCTGGAACTGAAATGTAATATCCTTAATCATCGCCCAATAGTCTGTCAGTTGGATTTAGAGATAGTTCTTATCAGCTTCTTTGTTTTCACCGTAGCATCAGTTGAATAATGTCATGATTTGCAGTGTAGAAGATTCGTCATCTGCAGCTGTCACTGAAAATCTAGAGGCAGGTTCCCAACTTTTAAAACAAGGTGAGTATGTTCTTCACATTAATTCCTGGAGTATAAATATTATAGATGTTTTTGTAGGTTGAAGATGCAAGTTTTGATAAGGACCTATATAAGTTGTTAATAAGGTCTCAGGTTCAAATTCTGTCTTTCCAATGGTTTTAATAAGGACCTATATGAGTTGTTAATCAGCATGAGAGAAATGTTTCTATAGCTCATTAGATTAATTCTACGTGCACTGAAGAATCTGAAAGTCTAGCCATTAGCTAATGGGATTTAGGTTCCCAACACCTCAACGTAAGTAGCTCATTAGATGAACGGTGGCACTTTCTACGAAGGAAACTAACTATGCTGTTAGAAAGGAGTTGAATGCAGGCTGTGTACCTGATTTTAGGTGTAACAAACAGCTTGCTGTATGTTGCCTGTGTTATAGCTTTATACCTGATTTTAGATGTAACAATCCAGTTGATGTATGTTATCTGTCATATCTGTATACCTGATTTTAGGTGTAACTAACAGCTTGCCATATGTTACCTGTGTTATTTTTGTGATATTATAGTGTGCATAAGCATAGACTTAATTTATGTTACAACATATGAAAATCGTGTGTTACTAAATAATACAATGGAACGTTGCTTTGCTAGTTGTAAAATCATAAAGCAATGATATAAGAACATTCAACATTGTCCGTATGCTCCTGCAAACTATTGCACAGGTTCCTTCTCCCCCTTGGATACAACCTGGAATTTGAATAAATGGAGAATTTCTCTTACATATGGTGAGGATCTAGCTAATGACAAATATATTCACTGGAATCTTGATTTTGCATGTGTTTATCTCATAGTTATATTGTTTTATCATTCATGGCCATATTTTTTAAGACACTCACTGCACCAACCAAATGGAGAGGAATGCATGAATTAGATGTTGTAGAAAATTAACACAATTTTGCAATGAAGTGGGTTAAGATGAGTCCTTTCCATTCAAAAGTGATTTTGGGCCTTTTCCACTTCAAAATTTGCTTATGATTTACATTGTCACGATTGAGCATCAACACTTAGTTTCTCCATTCATTCACCACTTAGTTTAGCAAATGCTACTTTCTTCTTTTCATTTTTTTTTCTAATTGGTGTATCATACAGGGTTGGCAAATATGTTGCTTTTCACCCTGATCTCACCTACTAGAGTGGCATTCTGAATTTATTAAAAGCTTGGCCGAGCATGTCTCTGAGGAATTAATGCTCGAGTTTCAACTTGGTTCAAATGTATAGTAGCTTGCTGACGGTGCACAGGATTATTATTCGTCATAACTGGTGGATTGTCTCTTAGTGCTTGTTAAGTACTTGAGGTTGTATATATTGTATTTATCTAGTAAACATCTACATTTAATGGGGTTGCCAGTGGAACAAGGGCAGCTTCCGTAAAGATTGCTTACGTAAAGATTGTTCGTTTACAGTGCTCAAACTTTCAATTGTGCTTATCAGAAAAGATTAATGAAGGATGCCTGTTGAAATCTACTCCACTGACTCTTGCTCAACAAATAAGATTCGGCACAGTTGTATTTCGAGTAGTTTCTTGACAC
Organism: Zingiber zerumbet; assembly: GCA_037833815.1. Lineage (NCBI taxonomy): Eukaryota > Viridiplantae > Streptophyta > Magnoliopsida > Zingiberales > Zingiberaceae > Zingiber > Zingiber zerumbet. The sequence continues at coordinate 19,557 of JBBMJZ010264878.1, forward strand.
TAACAAAAGAAAAAGTTCAATGGGGAACTTGAGTTTCTCGAGGAATCATTCTGAAATTGTTTTAGTCACCATGTTTAACTTTTAAATGAAATGATGGTCTTATGGTAAAAAATGATTTCTAAAAGCTTTTGGAGAGGTCACTTAATCAGAGTTATATTTCACCTAAAAATCCCATTGTTATCAATATTATTAAATTGGAAAATACAAATGACCTGTGTCTCTCTTTTTTTTTATTCTCTTTTTCTCTAAAAGGGTTACATGTTGACCTCGGATGTCCTACATGGTCGATCCCACAACTATTCGTAGAAAGGTAAATTAGAAAATCGAGCATGCTATCAAATGAGACAATATTTCTACCGGCTTTATTAGAAATTTCTATATATTTATCGAGGAATGACTAATTTGACTATGTCCTAAGGACAACCTAAATATTCCTCTTTGCATTGATAAAAAGGGGCAAGTTAGAAATGAATCCGCTTCGATAATGATCAGAAATCTCATATTAAAGCACAATGTTAATCATCGTAATTAAAAAAAAATATTAATAATTGCTTTGTCTAGTATAAATGAATTACACTTAATAAATTTTAACTAAAAATCAAGACCAAAAGGGCCCCTAAAAAATAATATTTTAAAATTTAAGGATTATTAAACTAACTAGTTAAATTTGAAATTGGCAATTTAAAAATAATTATATATTCTTTTATTAGTAAATGTTTAAGGAACATGAATACATATCTTAGAATCACATTGCATCATCAAATTTTTTTTTTAATTTCGATCATTATAATTTAAGGAACAATAATTGATGATGTATTTTTTTTTATTTTGATTATTAAAATAGTTTTACCACTAATTTGATGGTCTAATAAAATCAATCGATCATTGTTCTTATCGAGCCTAGATCTCCTCGTAGAAAATATAGAATAAAAAATAAATTATTTGTAATTTCGATCAGATCATAATCATGATCCGACCGTAATTAGTTGTGATCCTTCTTTGGATTTATCGTCTCCCCATGTTATAGTTTAGGTTGGAATGGATGACCGAAAGTTACTAGAAGGTTACCTCTGCTTAGCACCGGGTTGTTTAACCACTTGCGCCACTTGCTCACCACCTACGGTCTTGAAACGGCTTTTGGTCATTCGTCCTGATCTAAATTATAACTAGGGGATAATAAACCTAAAAAAATCATAACTAATTACCATTAAATCATAATCCGACATAATTACAAAGGTTCATCTATTATTCCACTTTGTTGTGCACTAAAAGGATGTTCTTATCATACTTTTAATCTAACCGCTAAACGATTATCATTTTTTTTAAAAAAATAACTTTTAATTTGACCAGTGATGAATATCTGAAGGTAATTTTTATTGTATTTCCACGTGTCTCCAATTTCAATTACACCAAAAATGAGGCGGAGACGCAAAAGTTAACATGTCTCGGTTAGGGTATTATTTGGTTTTCGAGGCCACTGCTACCCTCCTCTTTGTTCCATCGCATCTCCAATTGGAGCGGAGTCCCGGAGTTGGGAGGGAACACCTAGCTGCTCGATGACCGGCATCCGTGAAGGTACTGTCTTCCTCTTCTTCGACTCTATCCATAGATTTAATCTGTTCGGTTCTCTCTGTAGGGTTCTGATGGTTCTTCGTGGGTTCTTGTGATAAAATAGGGGTTTTAGGTCTTTGGGAGTTTGTCTAGTTCGTACCCTTTGACTTTACTTCATGAATCACGAAAACTTTGGCGGTGGTGCGCAAAGCGCAAGACTTGTCTGCTTCTTAGCTCTGCTCTATAAATGATATTGTTTTGATCGGGAAACCTAGACCTATTATTTCATTACATTGCCTCTCCTTGGGTGCAGACTGATTTATGTGTTTTAAGGGTTTTATTTTGGTGGGTTTTATATCAAAGATTTTAGTTGATCCAGTTCTGCACTGGGAAGAGAGTGAATTTCGCAGGTCCAGTGAGGCTAAGCCCTGGAAATTAGAATGACACGATGATTTAGAAAAGTATAGGTGGTAGTAACCCTAAGTTCTCTATGTCTAATCTTGGTTCCATCTTCACAAGTACAGAATCAATAATTTCACGAGCCTGACGAGCAGTATTTTTTTTAATCTTTTTTTCACATTAAAAGCTGTGTGTATGATCTTGTGTTTAGGACTCGAACACAAGCACTGAAGACATGTTTTTTATCATCCCATTGCAGTATAGAGTTCGCAGATTCTTAAGCCTGTTGGTGAAGCTCTCCTTATGGCAACAGCTGATGCTGCCCCTGGTTCATTAGGTCCACAGTATGCACCTGATGATCCGACACTTCCAAAGCCATGGAAAGGTTTGATCGATTCGAACACTGGCTTCTTATACTATTGGAATCCAGAAACTAACATTACACAATATGAGAAACCTGCTGCATCTATTCCTTCACTGCCAACTGGCGCCCCCCCTTCAAACTCCATGCATAAGGTTGCTCCTACTCCTGTGGCTAGTAATTTTCCTCCCAATATCACCGTCTTACTTCAATCCTCCCTGCAGAATGCTCAGGAATCTGGGCTTCAAACACAGCCACAACAACAGCCTAGCCAGCCATCATTTCAGCAGAAAAGCCAGTTAACTGAGCAGCAGCAACAGCAACAACCACCACCACCACAACAATCACAAGAACCTTCAACTCAACATCTTCAAGTTCAGAATCCTCATGGTCAGCAAGTTCTACTTCAGAATACCCAAATGTCAATTCATCAGTCACATCAATTGCCAATTCACCAGATGGCACCACAAACATCTCAACAGTATTTGCCAATTAATTCACAGGACGGTCCATATCAGCATGTTCCTCATCTCCAAGGGTTGTTGGTGCAACCACCCATGGTTCAACAACAACATGGATTTCAGTTTTCTCACCAACAAGTACAACATTTACAAGGTCCACCAATGACTTATCAGCAGGGGCAGCAACCACAAGGTCCACAAGAGTTGAAAATTTCAAATCAGCAACAGCAGGGCCAGCAAACACTCGGGTCACGGACTCCACCTTCACAAGGATATCAGGTTTTGCATCAGGAGACCCAGCATGCTATACAAGTTGTACAACTACAAAGTCAACAGTCACAGGGTCTTCAGAATGAAAACCAACAGGCACAACAGTCACAAGGGCAGCAACACAGGTTTCCTTGGATGGAAGATGCACTGCATCAGGAGGGAAAACTAGGCACACTTCCCTCATCTGGTGTTGCATCAGCTGGTCATCACCTGCCAGATTTGGTTCCTCAGGTGGGTATTCCATCCGGGGTTGGCTGCACTTCTCAATCACCTAATCATCTCGGTGGAACTAGTATGCAAAACATTTCGCCTTTTCAGGCACGGAATACAGGAATAGAAGCAAATTTTGGGATACAACAACAGAGAGGCACTGCAATTTCAAATCCATCATCTAATCCAATTGTTCGACCTCCGGTAAATGGAAAGACAATGTTCGAAGAGGCTGAACCTGAAATTCCAGGAAATGAATTTTATCCTCCTGCTAAACTGGAAAGATCAATGATGTACCCACATCAACCAAAGCTTGCTGCTCTTCCCATTCCAAAAAGCCATTCAGTATGGTTTACTTTTTTTTTTCCTCCTATTATTTTGTAAAGATTCAACATCACTCGGCTTTAACCAATCCTAATCTTGTGATCTGGCATCCTTTCTGAATGAAGAGGATTCTAGGACAACACATGTCCGACATTCTTGAAATATTATTCCATTCTAGTTTTTTTGGAAATTCATGCTTTAACTATTCCTTTGACATCTAACTATTTTGATAGCTTAAATAATTTGTTATGTCTTTTGGTGATGCGAATTCTAGGAGGATCTTGACTTTCTGAAATCCATTTGCAATAGCATCAATTATCTTCCATAGGACTTCAGGAGGTTAAGTTATTCTATGGTCTTTATTTATAGACATCTATGTGATTTGAATATGCTTGATAAGTGACTATTAATCCAGATATAACTTTTGGAATTTTTTTTTTCTGCTCAAGCATCATCACAACAATAATGGAATTAATTTCTTTAGATTTGATACCATTGTTCTTGTTTGCTTGATGGGGATGTAGAAATAGTCCAGTAATTTACTTATACATGCTATACTATTTTCCTTTTCATGTGAAGCTACTATGCTGAGCAGATTGTTGATGCAAGTGATGGACAAGTTTCTTCTTGTACCAGGGTCCAGGTTTTCGTCCTCACTTTGATGGACCAGGTCTCTCAGTTGGAGTGGGCATTAGTTCACAAAATGCACCACCAAATATGCATGATCATGCTGCCATTCATAATGCAAGTGTATTGCGGTCATCGCCAGGAATGTTGGGCCCATCAGATTTTCACAATGTTTCTGTCGCAGATGCATACAGGAAGCATCATGAAATTACTGCAATGGTATAAAAATGGTGTTAGACCACATTGCATAAGAGATTGCGTCTCAGCATTAAATATTGTGTATTCTAGACAATGTTGTGTGGTTCACAGAAATGTGCAAAATTAGTTAATTGGTGATATACATGTTACCTTCCCCAATTGACTACACATTGATCAAAATCTGGTTCCTAGCTTCTATTTCACTCTATGAGTAGTATGCATAAGTAATGGAGAGCAGGCATCATAGCCTTGTCTCTCATTTTGTTTTACCGTGTTTGAGGCATATGATAAGTTGAGCTAGTTGGAGTGTCATTTCCATTAGCTTACTTCTGTTTATTATGCGTACTGAATTGCTTAATAATTTTTGTAGCATTACTATTCTTTCAGGGAAATGATGTTCCTCCACCATTCATGACATTTGAAGCCACTGGTTTCCCTCCAGAGATTCTCAGAGAGGTATTTTTTATGGTTTATTCTTAAAAGCTACCATTGTTTTTAGTGAGGTACATATTACCTTGCATATAATTCATTGGCGAAGTAAGATTACATAGCTGACCTCAAGTAGTTTGGACTAATTCTGCTTTATATATACATACACGCATATATGTATACATATATTTTAACTTTTTTGGTATGTTTAACTCTTTTCTTTAACTACTTTGTTCTTGTCACTGTCAAAAGAGTACTCCACCATGCTAGATAGGAAAAATGTATGTAACCTTTTGATAGCATGTTGTATATCTCTTTGATCCACCTTGAGTGTTTCATGGTTTAACTAGTGGAGGATCCAGTGGAACGCCATGGAAAGTAAGGAGGTGGGCTGAGGGGTGGTGTCAATGCTACTGCTGCTTTGACCGAGGACATAGATGTGCCGGTGTTGGGGGGATGAGAGATTTTAAATCCACCAACTCGTGGAGGATGAGATGCTGTATATATGAATTGTTCCCTACGTGTGTCAAGCACATGCTTATGTTTTTACCCTTTCTGTTATTCCACTGGTTTCCTCCTTTGATCTATGCTGATGGGTTGTGCCTCATTGAGGGAAGGGAGAGCACAATCTTCTCAGTGGACAGAGTATAGAAACTGGTAAATAAATGCATATCCATTCTATTGCTTTGCTGGTCTAATATGTATATGAATTGGTTGCATTTATCGACCAACATTGGTCATGCATGCCAGCCAATAAGAGAACATTTAACCATAACAATTCCTCTGACTATTGCATTAAAACATATACTACTGATAACCATTGATAATTGGCGGCCATCATTACACCATGTTCTCCTTTGATCCATGTCCTCCACTACTCGATGTGGACCGCCCACACCACTACTCGCCACTGCCACTTACTGTGTGGGGAGGGGAATTCATTAAGTATGAATTGCATCACTAAGATCTCAAAAGATCTGTTGGTGAGTATGAAAGCTATTTCTTCATCATCCTATCATTGCATCCTTATTGCTGGTTGCTGGAGCAGACACTAAGCTTAGTGAAGCACCATGCAGTCATGCACTTTGTCAAGTAGGTCATTAATCACTAAAATAAGTAATTTGTCTTTGATTTAAGCGGTGCAGGGTTTCCATGTTCCATTCTGCTTTTGCATTAATTACATCAGAGATGAAAAAGACACAAGTTAAGTCTTATTATACCTTGTTGCAGCATTTCTGCACACTGATGCTAGCTCAGTCTCATCTTACTTAGAAATTGGGTAGTGCTGAGGCCGAATTGCAATTATTTGCAAGTATGAACTGGTGAATTTGTTTTCAAGAGGTGCCAGCTTGTGTTGAGTCTCAAACAAGGTTGAGTACTTGCTGATGTAGTCATGTATGCCATAGTGCTTGGTTTGCATGTCCATTTTGTGGATTAATTTGGTGGAGTTGCCAGCCTTGTCGCCTGATGCTTCACTAATCCACATGTTTCCCTGCAGGAAGAAGTTCATGGTCATGGAATCAAAGTCTCATGCAATTGGTTTCAGCGTACGAAGCTAGTGGGCTTCTAAGATTACACTGAAACCATTAAGAGGCAAGAGATAGATGTCAGTTTGTATTAGCCATGCTCCCTATCACAGCTACACTCCTGGGCATCTTCCTGAGCTTTGCAGCTTGTCCTCACTAGTCACAAGCACTGAAATTGCAGCTTGCTGTTCCAGTTCAAGACTTGGACTACAATGGTGGAACTCATGAAATTGTGGGTACCTTCAGAATCAATGAGCACCCACAGTGTTATGCCCTACAGCGGGGCTTGTATTTAAATGGTTTTGGATATCAGTTCCCTAAGATAGCATGCAAGGTGGTTTCTGGTTTGTTGGATTGATCAGGTAAGCAATCCTTCTTTTACACTCCTTCCATCCAGAAACTTCAGATAGCAAGGGTTTATGGTGTCCACACTTGAAAGTTGGAACAACCCTTTGCGCTCGTCACCTTGCCATTTGTGTGATTCGGGTTCTTGATGGTGGTCAGATGAGAACCCACAATGATTGCAGGTAGCAGATGAGGTCTCTTTGTTAGATTTGGGCAGTTTGTGGTGTCCAAAATGTTTAGCAGTTGAAGCACAAACAAGCAAGCCAAGTTTCTTGCTTCAGTGAGGCTCCTTGGTTGCTGCCCTTCAACCTCTACTTGTAGACAAGGATAAAGATTGCTTACAAAAATGTCTACCTCGTTTTCAGTCATTAGGGACCCAGCATATAGTTGAAGTCTTTCAAAATCTTTTGATATGTATTGACCACTTTGTTGTAACTCTGCCATCTTGTTTCTCTTGGTTAGCGGTCTAAAAGTCAGGTGGCATTGGTCTTAATTTGGGCCACATAAAGATCAGGATTGTCCGCTGCAAGCTTGAAGACACACAACTATGCATCATTGATTAGATAGAAATACACGATGTTCTTCTCTTTCTTTGGTTTCCACGGAAAAGTAGTGTTCATATCCGCTGATTCAATAGTTCGGATCCTTCATGTACCCATAATCTTCATTGACTAGTAATTCTTGATCTTGTGATGACTTCCTTTGGATGACTAGTTAGCTTCTGCAATAACAGTTTCTCTCTTTACTAAGATCCTGAACAAGATAATCAATCTATTTACAGTAAAAGTTGCTTTTCACAGTGATTAAATACCCCTTCCTGCGAGATCACTCTTGAAATAAGAGTGTAGAGGATGGGAAATTATGTGTGCATTCAGACAGAACCTTCTTGTTCCATAATTTTATGACAGAATATGAGTGAGACTAGTTGAGACATACTCTTGACTCAGGTATATGCTGGTTTGCTTGTTGAAATCCAGTGAAGGGCTTGCTCAAATTTCAGTCCGCATTTAACTTAGGGTTGGTGTATCATCTACTGCATACATCCATGTTTCTATTAAAATAATCTAACACTACTGGCATTTTTGACATCTGCAATGTAGAGCTGATAACAGTTTCATCTCTGTGGTTTGTTGCTTTTATGCAACACTATTTTGTGATTGTAGAATCGATGAAGGTTAAAATGGAAGGAAAATCCCTGGATTATTTTAAATTTCTACTAGATGAAATCCTTGTTACTAATGTAGATGATTGTGATACCATATCATGATTTTCGAATGCACATCAATGATAAGAAAAGGATGCTGAGAATGGTCATGTTTCCTCAAATAACAATATCTTCAAGTTGTTCTTGAAGTTATAATAATATATCCAAAGCTACCATGAGGGTGGCAGTGTTTTGTAGTATTTCACAACTTATGGCAAACACCTTAAAATGCATGTGTGATGATGTCTCCTTTGAGAGGGTTTTATTTTGGGCCCAGGTCTACACTGAATGTATATAATGTTGGATCTGTATGGACCTACTATGTTCTGCCACAAGGGAAACCTATAAGTTAAATTGAGTTTCTTTGCTTAGGTTATAGTTGTGATTTTGCATATGGGAATGGTGTTGGATTGTATGTCCTGCATTAAATGCTGGATCATTTCTATAGAGGTGTACTGAGCCAAAATGAAGTCATATCATTAACTGATTATATTCATTTGACAAATATTAGGTTTGATCAAGATTTTCTTTATCAAGTGTTGGTAAGTTGAGTATGTATGTATATACCCTTGATGTTTTTAACATGAAGTCATGGCCATCAAGCCTGTGTTTGTCCCCACTATTTGGGGATATATGAATCAGGGACTTTAAATTTAACTGTGATAATGCCACATAATGTTTGTTTTACATGTTATTTTTCTTAATTGCTTTTCAGATGCATCTGGCTGGATTTTCATCTCCAACACCAATACAAGCACAAACATGGCCTGTTGCTTTACAGAACAGGGACATAGTTGCAATTGCCAAAACTGGTTCAGGCAAAACACTAGGTTATCTTATACCTGCATTCATTCATCTGAGATGTTGCCGAAATAATCCTCAGTTTGGACCAACTGTATTGGTTTTGGCTCCAACTCGGGAGCTTGCTTCCCAAATACAAGACGAGGCTCTTAAATTTTGCCGCTCTTCAAGGATTTCTTGTGCAGTAAGTTTTATTTTTTCCTTTGCAATCCCAGTAAATTAGACATTCCTCATGTTTTCTGATTCATTATCTGTGATGTCTTATCATGCAAAATACTGCCCCATCAAAGAAGAATTCTTGATAAATCATTTAAGTAGTTCATTGACTGCATGAATCACATAGTTATACTTTTAGCCTTTTCTCCATTTATCCAATGCATATCATATTATACAGGCATAGTTTACTTGTGTATCTTGTGAATGCATTCGATTTGCATTTTAAATTCTATATTTAACTGATTTCTTGACAAGAATTTCTGGAGCCATCGATGACTGGCATATAGTCCTTTGAACAAATTTCCTTATTATGATGAATCATTTACTGTGTATGCCTTATTTAAATTTTTTTAATGCTTTGATAATTGGTGTTGGATTTCATCTTATTATTGTTTTAGTGCTTATATGGAGGAGCTCCAAAAGGTCCTCAACTGAAAGAGATTGAACGAGGAGCAGATATTGTAATTGCAACTCCAGGTCGCCTCAATGATTTCCTTGAGATGAAGAAAATCAGCTTCCGTCAAGTTTCCCTTCTGGTTCTTGATGAAGCTGACCGCATGCTTGATATGGGTTTTGAACCACAAATTATGAAGATTGTGAATGAGATCCCTCCTCACAGGCAAACTCTTATGTATACGGCAACTTGGCCGAAGGAAGTGAGAAAAATAGCCAATGATCTGTTGAAGAATCCTGTTCAGGTGAATATTGGCAATGTTAATGAACTTGTTGCAAACAAGTCAATCACTCAGGTAAACATAGCAATTTAATATCTTCTTCTAGTCTTTTTCTGCAAGCTTCTGTTTATTTCTGTTTTTTCTTATTTCGTTAGAGAATTGCATAATTATTCATAAACAATTGTCTGGAAGGTAAGCTTGTTTGTTGATTCCCATAATAATTCTGTATTTTACTTTAGTTCTTCAGTTGTCTTTTGAAGATATTTATATATTGTTTTCTCCTGAGTTACAGTTAACCTTGATTAGTTTTTAATATTTGGTTTCTCTTGGTTTTTTTGTGAATTTGACTTCCCTATTTTGATCCTCTGGAACACTAAATGTTTAGTATATCTACCCTTTTCTTTGTTTTATTGATAGCCAAATTTACATCTCATTTTGATTCAGCATATAGAGGTTGTTGCCCCAATGGATAAACAGAGGCGCTTGGAACAGATTCTTGGAACTCAGGAACGTGGATCTAAGATCATTATATTCTGTTCAACAAAGAGGCAGTGTGATCAGCTGGCCCGTAGTCTTGGGCGAGCATTTGGTGCCGTTTCCATTCATGGTGACAAATCTCAAGGTGAAAGGGATCATGTTCTATCTCAATTCCGTACTGGCAGAGCTCCAATTCTAGTTGCCACCGATGTTGCTGCCAGGGGACTTGATATCAAAGACATCAGGTAGGGCCTTTTTTCAACTTAATAGTACTGTTTTAATTCTTCTTCTGTTAAATTTTGTATATTCTATGTAACTGCCTTAGATTTGTCTCAGGATGACCATTTATTCTTGTCTTTGTAAATCCGTAGGTTTTACTGCATGTCTGCATGTTCTCAAATCTTTTTTTTCTCCAGTAATTTTTCTTTAGTGCTCTAGTGGCCCTAGCCAGTACTGATTTGGGTTTTGTTGTTGGCTCAACTTCTCTTGTACATATAATTGAATGGTAAAACGTTGGTACATGGTAAGGTAGAGAAATTTTACCAATGTACTCTATCAATGTTTATTTTGAATTTCAGTTTTATTGATATGCCCCACACATTGGTATATAGTAAGGATGTTAATATCAGTTTTTACTTGGTTTAGATAATTTGCATGGAGTATTATCATATCACATGGTAAATTATATCACCACTTAGGATATTGCATGGATCTTCCGATTTAAAGATTGCTACACCAGTTCTTCATTGTTTGCTTTGTCAATGTATGATTATTTTTTACAGAATACTTCATTCTTAAGCTCATCCATATGCCAATTTTTCTTAATAATAAAGGTGGATGATGTCAAAAGTAAAGAGATCCTTTGGGCCAACAAACTTGTTTGGAAAAGCTATAGTTTTGGTTTTACAAACATTGGTTGACATTTGCATTTCTTTATTATGTGTTTCAGGGTAGTTATCAATTTTGACTTTCCTACTGGGATTGAGGACTATGTTCATAGGATTGGAAGGACAGGGAGGGCTGGTGCTACAGGTGTAGCATTTACATTCTTCACTGACCAAGATTGGAAGCATGCTGGTGATCTTGTAAAAGTTCTTGAAGGTGCAAATCAGCGAGTTCCTCTTGAGATTCGTGAGATGGTTGGTCGTGGTGGCCCTCTGCTATCCAGGTCTCGTAATGAACCCAATCGTTGGGATTCAGGTGAAGGCAATGGTGGTGGTCGTGGTGGTAGATGGAATTCTAGAGGTGGGCGCTCTGCCGGCATGAGGGACGGTCCTGGTGGCTTTGGTGGGCGTGGCAGTGGCATGATGAGGGATGGTCCTGGTGGCTTTGGTGGGCGTGGTGGGAGGCAAGATTTCTTTGGTGGTCGTGGTCCTAGAGGTCGTGGGTTTGGTGGGCCAGGTGGACATGGAGGTCGGGATCGGTATGAATGGAGTCCACATGATCGAAGCCTAAATTCGGATGGATGGAAGCGTTATGATGGGCGTAATAGGGGATTCGGAGAAAGGAGAAGGGAGAGAAGTTATAGCCGTAGTCCAGAGATGGTTCGGACATGGGGTTATGATAGAAGCAGAGGCAGAAGTAAAAACAGGAGTCCAAGCCGCAGTTGGAGTCGGAGTCGGAGTTGGTCATCAAGAAGCAGGAGTAGGAGTAGGAGTAGGAGCCGTGAGAGGGTTAAGAGGCCTAGTGGCTGGGACTCTACTCCCGCTACTGGTCTCTTTGCAACACCTGGTCATGAACCTCCAACTAATCTTGGTGTAGCTGCAGCTGAAGCTCCACATGCTACTGGACTGGCAGATGCACTTGCACCTTCACTGGTCGCAGTGCCTGAACCCAATTCACTTGGCTCAGGGCCTATGTTGCCGATATCATCTGGATGTGATAATGGATCTTTATCAAGAAATAAACTGCCAGGACAATTTCCAGGGCCGGACAGTGGGAGCCTCAGGGATGTCAAGCACCTCAACTAGTACTGAGTAGTCAGTCATTGAGCTACGAATGGATTGTGTTGAATTGTGACCCCTATAGGGGTTACTGCGGTTTTTTTTATTGCTACTGGAAAAATGCACTTTGTATACTAAAAGTCAAATTTTTTGATAGGTTTAGCGGAGGAATCCTCACGGCATTTTTGTCGTCGGAAATGTAAGATCGCATGTGTTATTTTTATTTTTGTTTTCTTGTATAAACTGATTTTAGCTGATTATTGTTGAACGCCCCACTAGGATTGTTCTGCCCATCACTATTAATTAATTCTTGTGGCTATGTGTTTATTCCTTGAATTATGTGCACCTAGTGCTTTGCGACAGGAAAAAAACAAATCAAGCAATTCATTTGGTTGTAAGATCCAGTTAATGGGGACTAGATTTGGAATAAAAAAAATGATGCAATTGGATTGTGTCTGCATGATTTTGCATTATCTTATTAAGACTTAGATTGCTTAAACAGATTGTCAAGGTCGTATATTCTAGTGATGACTGATAATTACAACGTAGCAATGCAAAAATTTATGCAATTTCCACTTTTCACCAATGTTCTAAGAAAAATATTTTTTCGCAACACCAAAATTAAATTTATTGCGAAGTGAACATTTAGGATCAATTTACTCTGAAGAATGGATGGAAGAGTAATGGCTCATTTTCAAGTAAAAGATTGATCGTGAAAAACCAAAAAAAATAAACAAAACGGAAAAGAAAGGGGTGAATAATCATGAGCAGGCTGCAAGCTCGGCCAAGCAAACTCAGCGAGCTCATGAGCAGACAAACTCTACGTGCTTGGGAACAAGTCGCGCAAGGAGCACGATATCACAAATCTGTCAATTTCATTCAATTTAATTATTTACATAGCAGATAACTGATAGTTAATGAGCTGAAACAATCAACAGTGAAATATAAAGGGTGTAATAAGGCATAATACAGTGAAGCCGTAGAACTTTAAATGTTTATAAACAGATGAATATGTTTTAAACAAATTATCCTGTGAGATGAATTTATCCAAATGTTTTCTCACTGCTGTAGCACATGTAAAGAAACCCATCTTCATCTTTGTATGATTCATATGTCGAATCCATGATGGCAGCTACAAGAAAGTCCAATTTGAAATAAACACAGTTTTTTAAGGAAAAAAAAAGAAGATTGTGAAGAAATGTAGTACCTGTTTGAGGCAAAGTATTATTAACAAACACAAAAAGCGCTTTCCCAGCGGCAAGACGCAGCCTCATACTTAACACGTGAATGAACTGCCCAACTGACATGTCTCGAGGAACCAAATATCTACATTACAACAAATCAGTACGGTTATTACATTGCTGAACTGGTTGTGCAAAATGAAAATAAAAACATACTACTGATGTGCATTATCAAGCCATGAATTTGCTAGTCTTTACAACATGAAATCCATTCAGATGTGCATATTACTGCAATTCAAGAAAAGAGTTTCCAACATGTCAAAACAGGTAAGAGGTTCTACTCTGTCAGTTCATGCCTATGTTGAAGATTGCCAACAATCAAGATCTCGATGATCTTGGATTTAGACACAGGGTAACCCCGAGGCTACCAATCCTAGTCACTGATCTCGGAGAATAGGAAAGGAGTTAAGAATCAAAGTCTCAAGAAAATACAAGGTATCTGATTTTAAATCATTATTGTTCTATGCAGAAGAATATAGCCCAAAGTACCAAAGATAAGTAATCGACAGAGTTTTCTTTTGGTGTTCTATCAAGTATTTCACTGCTGTAGAGAATCCCAAAGTTGAAGTTGAAACTTACTTTTTCTTCTCCAACTCCGGAAGATTGCTCCTGGAAAACCTCTCCACAATAACCTAGTAAAGAAAAGGAGAAAAAAGAAACACCATGAAAATGGTAGATCTATTTCATAAAATATAACCTTTGTCAAAGCATGTAAAGATGAAAAAACACCACTTATGCTGCATTTTAAATTTAAATATAAATGCAGAAGCAGCAGCAAGAAAACTAACAATGGAATATCATCTTTTGTGACCACAATTACCGATCGCTTGGTTAATATAACATCCTCATCAGTCTTACTGACAAGGAAATTACAACAAATAATTCATCATCTCCTCTTTAATGTTTCTCTCATGCAAGGTGTTAAACTATCTAGGATTATCAATAGGACACTCTTATCTAGAACAAGATATGCAAGGTGAGAAATCAAAAAGTAATGGGTGAACGAAAAAAGTGTTAACTGAGGAACCTCAATTAAAAATTAAAACCAGTGACCTACATATAATCTGCATATTCAAAATTGAAGTCTGATGTACTTCCACACCTGACATTTTCAAGTAGAGAGAAATGGTAGCACCACTTCAAAAAATTGGTGTTTTATTGGGCAGTTAAAATGGAAAGAGACGTTCTCTGTGCTGAATTGAGCGGTAAAAAACCAATTTATACAAAGAAAAAAATAACAACTCATCTATATTATAACTTAACACAATAACTGGTGGCTAAACAAGCCACAACTACCTATTCTAACAAATCTAATAGACTAAATCATTATACAAAAATATGGCCACCTTAGGTGCTTGCGAGTATGTTCCATCCATTGGTGGTATGTGTATTTCTGATTTTAGTATTATATTACTTTGCAATAATTACCTAACATCATTCTTATTAACTCATAGTATGATGTCTCAACTAGTTTTGTCATTATTTTACAGCCATAATCATGAGAACACAATTGCAACAGCAACCATGAGTCTGAGCAGCACAGAACCAACATGCTATAGTAAAGTACCACTCGAGCCTACACCTTTTTGGGTCCAACATGACTCTCCTAAAGCTATGTTCAATTTTCTTGAGGAATACTTGAAGCAGGCTGCAGCCCTAGTATCTCCGCGAGTAAGAAGCTCGTTTCAGTAGCATATGAGACTGATTAGTAAGCCAAAATCTAATTATACAATGAAAAAAAGGTATTTCTAGATCGCAATACCACATCAAGAAGCATATTCCATAGTCGATTTGTGTTTTTCCAGTAGGGCATTCTTTTGTACAAAAAATTACAGTTCTTCCTAGAAAATGGCGGATTTAGAAGAACGTTCAAAAACCATTCATTTTTTTTTTCTTTTGCCTATAAACTAGCATAAAGGACAAATAAATTCGTATATACTAGGAAATAATGTTCGTCGCTTCTCAAGAACATCACAAGGCAGGTATTTACAAATAAAAACATAAAGTGCAA
Source organism: Zingiber zerumbet (assembly GCA_037833815.1). Taxonomy (NCBI): domain Eukaryota; kingdom Viridiplantae; phylum Streptophyta; class Magnoliopsida; order Zingiberales; family Zingiberaceae; genus Zingiber; species Zingiber zerumbet. Next base: position 34,825 of record JBBMJZ010264878.1, read on the forward strand.
TCCCCAAACCTACAGAAAACAAGATACTTAAATGAAATTAGACAATCACACAAGATTTCTCTCGATAAAGGGGAAATTTTTAAAAACAACTCTCAACAATCCAATGGCAAACAAGAAGTGCAAATAGGATTACCGGAACTCGATCGGGATACTTGGCGACCATTTCCTTGGATTCCTGGAGCCGCTCCTCTGCAAATACGGTGGAAGATCAAATATCGGAGGGAAAACAAGAGTAGACTTCGAGATTAAGGACAAACCCAAGGTAAATTCTTGTTTGAAAGGCCTGATGTGCTTCATAGCGTCAAAAAAAACAAAAAAAGGATTGGGATTAGGGTTTCGGTCGATGAGCAGGCGCGGCTTGCCCGTGACAACCCGTTCGTCCCCTTTTAAGTAACGCCTTCGAATTCCACAAATCAGAAGGCAACGAAGGTGCCGTTTATCCTTATAATTGCTAACGATAGTTATCCTATTAATATTTTCAATATAAATAATACAATATAATATATTTTTAACAATTATTAAATATAAGGTTTAATTACTTTGATTCGACACCGAGAAATTAAAAGTTGAAATTACTGAGAGAGGATCATTTCGATGTTCCGTGTTTTGTTTGTTGTATCAGATCGTAGCCGGTCAGCAGAATCAACCCGGATAGCACGTGGGTCCAAGTGGGAACTGGTGAGGCCGAATAACCGGGAATATCCCAAGTGCGGGCGGTTGAGAGTTTTCGCCATGGGCATCTGGATTGTGGAATGCTTTAAATACACCGAAGCGGGGGTTCCTGATGCTCCACGTTCGAAGGCCCTTCTTCCTCCCGTCGTAGCGCCGCCTCGATCTTTCTATTGGGTGAGCAGCAGATCTCTCTTCTGCTCTCATTTACATTTTTCCGTTCTTTCTTTTCTTGTTTATTTTGCCTAAGTTTCGTTCCTATGCTCGTTATATTTTTTAATGATCAGTGGATCTTGCTGCTTTTAGTTGTTTGCCCGAGATTTCAGTAGTTGAATTAGAATATTTTTGCTTTCAATGGTTCTGGAGTCCATTTTTCGTGATGATGCTTGGTGTTTTATAGATCTAGGAAGATCTTGATTACTTCGAGATAATATCTTAGTTATACCGGTTTATGCGAAATGCTCCTTCTGTGGGAGTCATATACCGAGTTATACATTCTTTTCTCCTTTTATTTTGCAGTAGGATTTAATTCATAGCATATCGGTATTCGCTCCTTTCTCCTCCTCAATTTATTTCTTGGAAGATTTTGGAAACAAGGAATTTTTGGTAAAAATCGTTGTAGTTTCCTGTTGCGGTGTTCTCGTTATAAGTTCCTAATTTACTGCTATAAATGTGATGTACACATTGTTTACAGAATTACTTGGACGCTTTAAGTCAGTCAGTCCTGTTTTTGTTTACCCTCAAGTATATATGCGCTGTTGAATGGCCAGTCTGGTTTTGTTTAGTAACTTCTATTTGTTTGCTTAGATCTGGATTGGGATACCTACCTACTGGGTATTGTTGAAGTCGAGGAAAACTTAGATCTGTTAATGTATCCAACTTAAAAAGCTTGACCATAATTCCAATTAGAATGACGAACACAAGAGTTTGCTATTATTTTGCTAGTCTCATTACTATGTATGTAAGTTGGACAGTAACAAACCTCATAAACATTGTTAAGTTGATATGTTTATCTCTAGGCTTGTTCAAATATCAAACATTGAAGAGATATGTAGTGTTTATAAATTAACTCTCATGCTTCGCATATCTTTTATTCTTATATAAAGGGAATTAAATGAAATTTATGTTATAAATGTACTTTAAACAAATACAATGTCTGCTAATGGTAATGAATTAAATATTACATTTGATATACCATCTAGGTATAGGTACACCATTAATATATAGTGAGTTTACATGTCTCTTTTAAACAAAATTTTCATTTTTGTTACGAAGCTTGCTGCTTTGGTGAATACAATCTTACATTTACTTGTTTGTTTATGATTTCGTTTTATTTTTGTATGTTTGATGCCTGGACTATCTTGTTCTGCTTTGTCCCAAATTCAGGAGTGGGGAATTTGATGAATGAATTGCTTTGGGAATAGGCCTTTAGTAAAGCTCTTTAAACTTGTATTTACTACTTACAAAATTTTGAGGGAGCTGTTTAATAAGCTCTCTGTTATCAAAATGTTCTTTATAAACATACCTTTAGTTCTTTTAATTTTGTTTTGGAGCTGTTTAATAAGTTCTTCATTATCAATACTTCTCTAATCATGACTTTGACACTAGTTGTGCTTAGTAAGATTTGGTTTCATTATAGTTTGCAACTCCTAAATATTCCTTTTCCTCTATTAGGAGATGCATACTTTCACTAGAATTACTGCAGTATTATTAGCACACTGAGTTTTCTTAAAGTTACTCTCTTCCTGACGAAGGTAGGCCATAAGTATCTTCTATGTTGACCCAACTTTAGGTAAAATGGAGGACACCTTCCTTTTCACTTCTGAATCTGTCAATGAAGGGCACCCAGACAAGCTTTGTGATCAGATTTCTGATGCAGTTCTTGATGCCTGTCTTGAACAAGACCCTGACAGCAAGGTTGCTTGTGAGACATGCACTAAGACTAACATGGTCATGGGTTTTGGTGAGATCACCACCAAGGGCAGCATTGATTATGAGAAGATTGTCCGCAGGACTTGCCGCTCAATTGGATTTACATCCAATGATGTAGGGCTTAATGCTGATCACTGCCAGGTGCTTGTAAACATCGAGCAGCAGTCTCCTGACATTGCCCAAGGTGTTCATGGGCACTTCACTAAGCGCCCTGAGGAGATAGGAGCTATGCAACAGATGAGACTCCTGAGCTGATGCCTTTGAGCCATGTCCTTGCTACTAAGCTTGGTGCATGCCTCACTGAAGTCCGCAAAAACGGGACTTGCTCCTGGTTGAGACCTGATGGTAAAACCCAAGTCACAGTCGAGTACCGCAATGATCATGGAGCTATGGTTCCTCTCCGTGTCCACACTGTCCTCATCTCCATCCAGCATGATGAAACTGTCACTAACGATGAGATTGCTGCTGACCTCAAGAAGCACGTCATCAAACCTGTCATCCCTGAGCAATATTTAGATGAAAAGTCTATCTTCCACCTCAATCCCTCAGGTCGCTTTGTGATCGGTGGGCCTCACGGAGATGCTAGCCTTACTGGTCGTAAGATCATCATCGACACATACGGTGGTTGGGGAGCCCATGGTGGTGGTGGTGCCTTCTCTGGCAAGGACCCAACCAAGGTTGACCGCAGCGGTGCTTACATTGCAATGCAGGCAGCTAAGAGCATTGTGGCCAGGGGACTAGCTCGTGGGTGCATCGTCCAAATCACTTAAGCAATTGGTGTCCCTGAACCTCTATCTGTGCTTGTTGACACTTATGGCACTGGGAAGATCTCTGATAAGGAGATACTCAAGCTTGTGAAGGAGAATTTTGATTTCAGGCCTGGGATGATTATCATTAACCTGGACTTGAAGAGAGGTGGCGGTGGCAGGTTCCTCAAGACTGCAGCGTACGGTCACTTTGGCAGGGATGATCCTGACTTCACCTGGGAGGTAGTTAAGCTCTTCACGTGGGAGAAGCCAGACGTTAATTAGATTACTATAATCTGTTCTAGTTGTTACACATACTATAAACTACCAAAATCTAATCCTGAGTGCCTTCTTGTTAGCTAGCTTAGATGGTGCTTCGTACTCCTATCCGTTATGCTTTTGCCATCACAATTCACATCTGTTGTCAAGTGCTCTTTTTTGATCATTTTTTTACTTTCTCATTTAGCCAATCGCCATACATTTTCTTTTTAATTTTTGTTTCGCCCGTCTCTTTGTCAAACTACCCTCAATGTTATGGAATTCATTACCACTGCAGAGATATCTCAATGCTAAATAATAATTGAATTATCACTGTATTCAGTTTCAATTTCCAATCACAATACGACTTTGGAAATTTTGACCTCGTATGTATCCAATAACAGAGCTCTGAGGTGGTGAATGGTGATGGTGCCTAGCGCGACCCCTGACAAAATCCCATTTGGCTCTAAGATGAGCTAGAATAGTTGGAATTGAACTGTCGTTCAATGTTTTACATGTGATTCTTTAAAGGGTCTTTGCTCTTTAGAAAATATCTTTTTTAAATAATACTGCGGTATTATTCTATATATCTATACTACTAATAGTGTTGAATGTTTTTTAATTCTGTATTTTAGAAAATCCTTGTGGGGTATAATCACTGCAGAATAAATTAAATAAATAATATACATTGCTCGATGACTTACTACACACATCGAGCGTATCTTCAACTCCTTTTGAGCCAACATGGATCATGCTTTTGAGTGTAGTCTGCCGACACCTTTATCATTCTTACCGTAAAAAGTTTTCCTTATATTATTTTAAAGTGCTCCCTCTTTCTTTCCCCTACTGCTTAGTCTATGGCTCCAGTTGAGTCGTGGGATATCCAATAAGCAAATCTTTAGATTAAAAAAATATTAATTCATCTTTTTAAACAAATAAAATTCGACGACGACATTCCTTATCACTCGCTCGGAGAATAGAAGTGGAAATGTGGAATATCCAATCCCAAGTCTGGTACACAAGCAAGTACGGATGGCTGCCTGTCAAAACAAGATATGGTTCGTGTTCTGTTTGTTCGACGAATAAACAAATTCCATCCACCTACACAGTCCTTCATCAGATTGTGACCGTCCATGAAAATCAAACGGCCAATAGACCTCCAATAGACTTGGTTCTAGTCAAGCTATCCCACGTGCCCAGCCCTCTAGACTAGTCAACAGCACAGCTCATATTGTATTATGCGACCCGATTTCGCAGCTCTGAACTTTACCGCCTCACTTGCCGGCCTCCTAATGGCCCCCATTTAAGACAATGTGAATGTGGCGCGTCGTCGTTTTGTGTTGCAATCGGGGTTCAGTTTCCAGTGAAAGAAACAAAATGGCAATCTCATCACGGTGACGGCACATGCCAGTGGCAGAGTTTAAAAGCGATTGCCGTCCTTCGCTTCATTTGGGACTTCCATCTCATCTCCGCTCGCTTATCCTGCGCGCCACCTGCTACCGTGCGCGCCGCTGCTGGATCCTCGTCTCTTTCTTTCAGAGTCTGGTGAGCTTTCTTCTCCACAGCTTAATTTCTTCAGTTTCCGGTCAACTAAGGGTTTCTTTGTCCCTATTCCATCTTCTGAATAGCTATTTCTTATCTAGTATTTGTATTCGTACAAATACTAAATGAATAGTATTTGTATTTCTTACCTAGGGGTTTTAGGAGATCAAAATAACTCATATGTGGATGGTGTGAATATTAAATGAACCTGATTCTTTTAATTGCGTAAAGTTTCGATGAAATATACTCGCCTTAGTGCTTTTATTGAAAAAAAAAGTTCTTAGAAATAGACCATGTAAGTTTGCTTGTTTTAGCTTGGAAGTGTTTGTAGTCATCGACAATGTGACTATAGCAACAGAGAACAAGTAAAACTATATTAAAATCTCTCTTTGAGCCTTACCAGGGCATGTGACTCTTCTAAGAGCAGCAATTTTTAGAATGAAGAGAACTCGTCTATGCAAAAATTGTTGACCTCAATCTGTGCTACAATGAAAAATAAAAGAAATTCCATTGTGAATTGGTTTATCTGTTAAGAACCCCTTGAACTTTCCATTGATTATAGTTCTTGATGCATTTTCAATTGTTGTTTCTCTTTTCCAGAACTAAAATCAATTATTTCAAGATAAGTACGGCTGCATTTGAGTGAAACAATCATGTGCTTCAGTTGTTTTAGGAAGCCCGACGTCCTACCTTCTTATCATGAGGGACCATCTGCAAATGCAGTAGGTAAGTCTGTGATTTGATTCGAGTATAATAAAGTCTATGTTGATAAGTGATATAGTTGTTGCTTGAAGGCTAATGTAGTAGGTAAGTCCGCAATAAGGATAATAAAATCATACAGTACCCAAAAAAAAAGTCATACAGTTGTTGCTTGAAGGCTTAATACAAAGTTTAAGTTTTTATATTGGAGTTTGCTTTCCTTATGTTTTTTCTTCATCTGTATATCAAAATAGACAGTTTATTCTACATTTTAATTTTAGCCTTCCCATTTGGACATTTATGCCAACTATGTTCTTCATCTGTATATCAAAATATTTTGCTTTGCTGGGGTGAGTTAAATTTTTACTCTGTAGGAAAAAAAAATTAAAGAGGAACAATTCATAGGTTTTTCATGTATGTAAACCTATTTTCTAAAATCTGTACGAGTTTAACCAATTTTCTTAATAATGCAGGACAGGGTCCTCATCATACTCCAAACTTTACTCCTAACAATGCCCAACCTATTAGAGTCCAGCGAATTGAAGTTCCTTCCATTCCTGTAGATGAAATAAGGGAAATCACAAAGAATTTCAGCAATTCAGCTTTGATCGGAGAGGGTTCGTATGCTAGAGTTTTCTTTGGTGCCTTGAAAGATGGCAAACAATCTATCATCAAAAAGTTGGATGATACTAAGCAGCCTAACCAAGAATTTTTAGCCCAGGTGGTTATCATTGCAATTGATTTTCTTCTTCTCAATCAAATTTGTGTTTTCTTTTTCCTCTAAATAAAATATTTTGCAGGTATCTATGGTGTCCAGGTTGCAACATGAGAATGTGGTAGCGCTTCTGGGTTACTGCATGGATGAAGGAAGTTTACGTGTTCTTGCTTATGAATATGCTTCCATGGGATCCCTTCATGATATCCTACATGGTGTGTACTACAATTGCATTTTGACGCATTTTGTTAATACTTTAACTGACATCAGAACTATCGTTTATCTTGCCTAAGATTCAAGTTAGGTTGAAATTTGATATGCTTGGTAATGGAAAGAATTGATCCACTGGCTTATTAAGCAAATAAGTTCATTTAACATGATGACAACAATGGAAATAACTAGAAAAATATCTAGGAGAATATAGTTTTGAGCTTGTAACTTTGGTGCAATCTTAAATGTTTGATTGGATACCTTATACTTCCATAAAGTTAAGTTGTCAGTAAAGGAACTTGAGGTTGGTCCCAATGCACAGGATTGATCAGTTTAAAACTAGGCTTGAACTTGTCGATCCAGGTTTTATATTAATCTTAAGCTGATAAGGATTGGCCCAATTTATATATTTATGGCCTAGCAAGGATTTGGCCAACATAATTGTTTCAAGTTGATTTTATCATCAGAGTGATCCTTCTTCAGCAAGAATTTTGAGTGAAAATAAAGTACCCCAATACCAAACTCATGAGCAATGCATTCTTTATATAATGCGCATGAAGCCTACTTAGTTTCATTCTAGCAAGCATTTTCCTTTACAATTCTCAACCATTATAATGTAATATCAATCAACCCTCAGGGCGAAAGGGTGTTGAAGGGGCAAAGCCAGACACAATTTTGCCATGGGCAGAACGAGTTAAGATTGCCGTGGGGGCTGCAAAAGGACTTGAATACCTGCATGAGAAAGCACAACCTCGAGTCATTCACCGTGATATCAAGTCCAGCAATGTACTTCTGTTTGAGGATTATGTGGCAAAAATAGGGGACTTCGATATATCCAACCAGAGTCCTGATATGGCAGCACGCCTGCAGTCCACCAGAGTTCTTGGAACTTTTGGTTATCATGCTCCTGAGTAAGCTATTCTATGACTTTTCCTATAAGATTTACTAGTTCCATAGGAAAGTCAAATTAATGAAATAACATTTGACATAGAATTCTGTCTTTATTCAAACACAAGCATCAAAGTTAAAACTCTTGAGAAGTCATTTCTACGTTGTCAATGAAATTGATTTATTTTGTCATTTTTTGGATCATATATGAGGATGAATCCCTCACATTGTGGACATACATTCAAATGCCTAACTACTTGGGATAACAAGCAGAGGCACTGAAATTAATCTTTTGAGATGGCTTGGAAGAGCTAAAAGTTAAGGCTTTTTCACCTTGCTTGGCAGGTTTGCCATGACAGGACACCTTACATCCAAGAGCGATGTCTACAGCTTTGGTGTTGTTCTCTTAGAGCTTTTAACTGGACGAAAACCTGTGGATCCGAGTTTGCCACGAGGACAGCAGAGTCTTGTGACATGGGTATCAACACTACCTGCTGGCTTCCCTCTCTTTTTTAAAAGGAAACATGGAATTCTTGACTCCTCCAAATTGATCATTTGCAGGCAACACAAAGGCTAACTGAAGATAAAGTCCACCAAATCGTAGATCAAAAACTAGGAAGAGACTACCCTCAGAAATCTATTGCAAAGGTGTTGAACTTTCCTCACTAATATTGCAGTCTGATTCATGGATGCAACTGAACATTCTTTTGATATTTTATATTCCTATTAATATTTGCTAATCACTACCTTTCTTGTGATGTTAATGTAAGAATTGTAATCACTCGTAACAACAACATTAGTCTAGAGCATTCTTTCTAATTCAATTTGAAATAGAACTAAGTATACTTATTGTGTATAAATTCTACTAAATTACCATTTAACATCGACTAGAAAATAGCCTCACACTATGTCCCTCTATTTTATTTTGGTACATATTTTTGTATCAGTATTATCCTTAAATTTTCAATTCCTTCAGTTTAGTCATTTTAACAATCAAATTAGAACATTAGTGCACCTTATTGAGAAATAATAAGAAATTGTACACCTTTAGGATATCTGAAAGTTTGTATAGCTGTATGACACAAAGTTATACTTATGAAATGAGAGTAATAGTTGAATGGCTTTTGAAATTTAACCTGGCACAAGTTGATTCGAAAGGTATTTAAAAGATGTAATTGTAACCTATAGAAGGAAAATGGATAAAGCCCATAGGAAAAACATGAAGCTACTTGATAAATGTAATTGCAGCCTACACAAGTTCATCTAACAGCTTGCTTCTTATTGCAATTGCTCATGCTCATTTGCTTATCCTTTTCCCATCTTGGAAACAGTATGCCGCCGTAGCTGCTTTGTGCTTGCAGTATGAAGCTGAACTCCGCCCAAACATGAGCATCGTTGTGAAAGCTCTCCAGCCTCTATTGAATTCTAAAAATGGTTACCCTGGCGGTGCATCGAGATTCTAAAGCACTCTCTTATCTTCTTGTTCCGGTTGCTGGTGACGATACAAGTGTTTGATGCTTTTGCCCAAGGCCACCCTAATTGTGAGATTATTGTTTCCTGCCATGCTTGATTTGTCTGCGCAATGCATTTGATAACACTATGATTTATGCATGCGTGATCTGTGTCTGGTTGTCCCTTTCTTAATGGATGAGATGAGCTTTATAACTGTGGACTTACTTGTTGCTTAGAAATTGTATACACAAGTTACATACATTAAAAAAAAAAAAATGATTTCTAGTGAAAATGAGACCTTGCCCGAGTTTTTTAGTTTGATAATAAATATAACATACGATTAATTATCATGCATCATAACATATATATTTTTTTAAAAATCAAATAATTAATATATATATAAATATAGTATGTTAAATATAATGTGCTAGATTTCTTATCATATTAAAAGTATGCGTTTGAGTTAGTATACATTGAAATTTATATTATATCTGTAAATTTATTAAAATTGGTGATGTAACAATTAATTCTATTAAAATAAATTCCCTTTTAGGAATTAGGAGAAATATAGTATAGAAAAATAGGAAACGCCTAATAAAAGTTACATTTTGTTAATGGAAAGAAATCCCTGAAAATGAAAAGAGGAAAAACAGTAAGGCACTGGTTTGGTTATTTTTTATTTTTATTTTTATTTTTTGAGAAATAAGAAAATTTTGTTTGGTTGATAATTTGTACGTGCATTTTTAAGAAAATAATATATTGTTTTATAAAAAAAAATAGAAAATGTTTAAAAGTTCGATTCATGTGTTTTTATTCAACAAAAGCGTTCAAGAATCTCGACACAAGGATCCGAAAGAATATTCCGATAACTCTCTCTATATGGGCGGAGTGGCCGACGACAATGTTGGCAATAAAGCCCAAGCCCATCTGCGATTGGCTTGTCCTTGAGCCCAGCTCCAAGGGGGAAGCCGCGGTGGAGCGCCTTATGCCCCGCTCAACTTCGCCATGGCGATCACGGCATCTACAGACTACAGCTCTGGCTTCCCAGACACTGCTGACTTCCGGGTTTTGGACACGCTTGAGCTTCGCTCCATCTTGTCCGTTATCTGCTTTCGAGTTTTATGTTTATTTAATTCTCCTCCATTTTGTTGGAGTGCAGTGAGGGTGGAGTCGAGGGTTTCGATTGATTGGTAGCGGATTGCGGTTTCTTAATAGGTGTGCCTTTGCCTGGACCCGTACCCAGTCGCGAACATGGAGTTCCTTCGGGAAAACTGGATTCCTCTTTTCAAGATTGAGATCGATGGCTCCAAGGTATTACTTTTCCTACTCCTGGAATTTGATTGATTCAAATTGTTCCTTGGGAAACTTTTTTCTTTCTTTTGTAGTCTTTATCATCTTTGGATATTTGTCACTCTATTTGTCGCTTTCTTTATGTATATTTGGTGTTAATGGTTGCGTTCTGATGTCAACACCATTCCCTTGACAGTTTATTATTTCTAAACATAGAATTGGGATATCTATTTACTTTTTGCGTCTGTTCAGATTTATGATTAGGAATCCCTGCCGATCTCCAATTTGGTCTTTTTTTTATATTTAACTAGGTTTTTGAAATGATTGTTCGATTTGAATATTTTGAATCTTTCTCTTATGGGATAATGTTCTTTTGGGTATGCTGTTCATTTTCTATATATAACTGTATGTTTCATTGTAAAAGCATCCACATCAACTTTTTAAACACAGAATTTACTTTAAATTTTACATTTTACATAAAAAAAAACTTTTACATCAGCTACCCTATTTATTCTCTAAATTTAGGTATGAAATCCATTCCCTAAACATTAAAATATCATTTAATTTGGGAGAGAGAAAAAAATAAAGGGAATGGATTGAGTAATGAAAAATAGATATTATACAGGGAAAAAGGAAAAATAATAAAAAATGAAAGAGAGAGAAGAAAATAATAAAAACTAAAGATAATGGAAATTTTAGGATAGCTATGTAGTGTGTAGTGAAAAATAATTATCTAAATTTAATAAAGTGACGGTTTATCCTATAGTTTAGAGATATTATAGAGAAACTGATGTGGATCCTCTAAGCTTCATTAATTGTGATATTTTATGGATTCTGCAGACCTATTATCCTCTTTTGTTGCTGGAGACTATAGCTTTAAATCTTATGTTTCTCTTGGTGTATCCTGATGTTTGACTACGCATCTTGTTTGTTGTATTTCTATTTATAGTTTTCATCGAAATGCCCTTGTTAATATGTTTATCTTTTTTCTTGACAATTCCGATGTGCAATGTGCTTATCTGTATAATGCCTTCTTTTTTGTCTCAACCTTGAACACTCAGTATTTATTTTCTACCAAAATCTTTGATGTTATATATCTAGCTATCTACTTGACTTAGGATTTAAGTAAAAAGTATCACATTCCATCTCATAACACCCTACACTAATCATATTACTTAATATCCCAATTTTATTGTTTGCCAACGGTTCTTGTTTTTTTTTTTGGATATTGTGCACATTTTGAAGAAGATATTAGTCAATTATTGGAATATGGAGAACTGGGTTTGTTTTTTTAAATGAATTATAAGTGAGACACAGGAGTACTATCATTTGTACTCGACTATGTTTTTTGTTGTGTGTGTGTGTGAAGATCTTTAGTCGGATATAGTATCATTGTCAAATAAGTACGATCAAGTAATAGGAAGAAGAAATTATGAAATTGGTATACGCATTTCCAAAATACCTTTTCTTTTCTGGCATTTGACTTCTTATCTTATCACAGTTCCCCTTATTGAACAAATCAGTAGTCAGTGCCAGTGTTGTAGACAATTAATCCATTTACCAAGTTCATGTTAGCATAATTATGATCAATTCTGAGTTGTTATCCCTTAAGTATGTGTGATGATTGTTACTGGCACGGCATTATTGATATAACACAGGCTAGAAATCAACTGAGGCGACGCTTATAAGAAATGTATGGCCTCTTAGTGTTTGGGATTGGCAATATAGATAGTTTATCATCATCTAAAGCTATTATGACTTGAGAGCGTATTGGTGTGTTCATGAACGAGATCAGTTACTGGCGTGAATAATAAAGCTACAAATCTCATGATTTCTGCCTTCAAGAACTCAGTACTGCTCAAGAAGTTTTCTTCTCTTTGGATACTTCACAGTGCCTTACCATTGTGATGCAGATTAGGTGCCCTATCTTTCCAAGGGCGGGAAGTTTATGGTCATAATGCTTTGATGATTATATGTTTTATATGTTAGTTTGTGTTTTCTCTCAAATGTTATTGATTCTAATTTTGGCTCTCAAATCTACTCGTAGCTTGAGCTGTTCTCTGCAGTTGTATACTGGTCCTAAAGTCATTTCTAATCGTAACAATTTCCTTAGCAGGAAGCCACTATTCCAAAAAATCGGAAGTAAGCAAGTTGAAGATTGCTTGCTGCTACCTAATCCGTAACAGGCGTGGGGAACAATCAAACGAATGGCGCGACCATCTGAGCATGAAGTCCATCTTCATTTCCAAGTTTCAAACACTTTCAAAGTTGTTGATATTAGCAGTATACGCCCTTCGAGCAGATATAAATTAATAATTATTTTTTTTTAATACTTTTGTTTTTTGTGTAAATTGTTTTTCTATATAATTTTTAAAATTAAACGGTACCTAGAATCAACTTATACTACTTAATCTAAATATAATTGAATAGTTCTGTGTTTTGCATGCTTCATAAAGCCATGTGTTCCTGCTCGTACACTAGAGATGTTAGTTAGGTTGAATAATCGTTAGGGCTGCTAGGCTTGTTGCTTATATAAAGAGGAGTGGTAATTAGGCTAAATGCGATTCAACCTGGTCCCCTGCCTCTGGTCATGCCAGTGTGCAGTTTTGGCGTGCAAGCAAAAAATGATTAATTTGGTATATTTAAAAAAAATATTGAAAAAATAAATAGAATATTATGGAATTAACTATATTTTTATAAAATATTTAATAAATTTTCTTTTAGATATTACATAATTTTCTCTTGTTTTAATTTTAATGGCTATTTTATAATAATTATTAATATTTATTTAGGTATTAATATATCATCTACCCATTAAATTGGCCATACTTGAGATTGATGTCTCTATTCTACCCGAGCAATTAGGAAGCGCCGCCATGTTAACAATTGATATTGTAAAATATGAACATCAATTTCTAATATAAATCATCCACTTTATTAAATTTAAACATCATTTCTCATTACATACTATATTAAATATCTTAAAATTTTCATTATATCATTTTATTGTTATTAATTTTCACTCTCTTTCATTTTTTAACTATTTTTCCTTTCTCCCAATATCTACTATGCATTATTTAATCAATGCTTTTTATTTTTTTCTTTCTTACAAATTAAATAATATTTTAATATTTAAGAAATAAAATTTATTTTCTAAATTAAAAAAAATATGACATCTAAATTTAGAAAATAGATATAGTACCATATAAATATTTCTTTTATTTAAATATAAAATTTAAAATAAATCCTATATTTAGGTAAGTTGATATAGATACTCTAAATTATAGTAACTGTAGATCTCTATCTCTACAGAGGATCTCCTTTATCGGAGCATAAATGGAATATAAAAATCATAGTGTCAAAATATTGACCACGATTTTTTTTTGAAAAAATAATAAAATAATTAAAAAAAAAAAATCAATGTGAGAACCTGAGTGTGAGGGAACGGAGTGAGGTAGCCAAGAAAGGTTGTATGACCAAACCCACTACATAAGCTTTTGTAGCCTGATAAAGATCACTTTTGTCGTCCAAGCCAAAGAAAAAGAAGGCGACTTTAGTCTCTTCTCACCCGCACTGCTTCCGTCAATGCATTGTGCAACCTGCTGCCTCTGCTCCTCCCACTGGTTCAACAACTCACCTCAGGCGTGGTTCAAGAAAGCGACCTCCTCATAAAGGGGAAACATATAAATTATTATTCTGCGATAATCTGTTTTCCGTAAATAGATCTCTTCTTTGTTATTTTGCAATAAGCAGCGTAATAATCGATATAATATTTAATTAACTACCATAAGCAATTTTGCTCATTATTTATTGATTTATCGTGTGTTGCCGTTGCGGAAGCCCACAAACCACAGCATGTGACCACCATGTGGGTGTTTCCTTGCAAGCAATCCCATCCGTCCATTCCATCTAACGGGAGCTCCCTGGTGCCTCAATTGAGACAGCGTCTAGGAAAAAGCAGTCATCTTCTCACCCGTATAGGTCTAGAGTCTATACCGTCGGACGTGTTTAAGCGAAATCACGTAGATTACCTGCTCCCTGCCGTTGAATAGGCTGCGGATGATAAACACTTTACTGATTTACTTCACGTTCACCCATATCTCTTTTGCTTTCGCCTGTACTCGACTCTCTCTGTCTAGCGGTGACTCCAATTAACCCCACAGCCTCCACCTGCCTTCATCCACCAAATACATAACAATAATAATAAATAGAAAAATAGGGCAGCGGGAAAGCAGCGAAAACCTATGACTTCCGCCTCTTCCGCTGCCGCCGCCGCTGACGACGATGGTGACGGGACTCCCGCGTCACCGGCTGAGACCCTTGAACTCATCCTCCGTCGCCTCCTCCCTTTTCTGCTATCCGCCGCTCTCTCTGCGAGGACTACTGTTGGCCGATGGCGTATCCTCCACTCTAAGCTCTCCCTCCTCCTCGCCGCCCTTTCCGACGCCGCCGGCTCCCCCCACTGGCCTTCCAACCAGCTTTTCAGCGATCACCTCCTACCGTCCCTGCTCTCCACGCTCCGCACCCTCCGCTCCCTCTCCGCTGTCTGTCTCGACCAGGACCTTCCTGGAGGGAAGCTACGCCTCCAAAGCGACGTCGACATCGCCGCCTCCGGCCTCTCGCTCCACCTTCACGACCTCCACCTTCTCCTCCGCTCCGGCCTGCTTCACCACGATGGTTCCCTCGCTGCGCCTGCCGATGACTCCGCGGCGATTGTTCTTCCGCTCCCGGCCCCCTCCGCTTCCCGCGCTGTGCTCGCGCTCTTCGTCCGAGACATCTTCGCTCGCCTCCAGATCGGCGCGCTAGATCTCAAGGGCAAGGCCCTTGATTCCCTCCTGGAGATTCTCGCTACCGACCCCGCGAAGATCTCCCGTCTTGTAGTCGAGGAGGGCGA
>JBBMJZ010264879.1:0-36309 GCA_037833815.1 Zingiber zerumbet
GGACGGGCCTTCTTGAGAGGAACCGGAGACTTTAAACTATCATGAACATAGTCGATCGGGAAATCTCTTGAAGTAACTCGGACGGGCCTTCTTGGGAGGAACCGGAGACTTTAAATTAGCATAAACATAGTCGATCGGGAAATCTCTTGGAGTAACCCGGACGGGCCTTCTTGAGAGGAACCAGAGACTTTAAACTATCCTAAACATAGTCGATCAGGAAATCTCTTGGAGTAACCCGGACGGGCCTTCTTGAGAGGAACCGGAGACTTTAAACTATGATAAATGTAGTTGATCGGGAAATCCTTCGAAGTAACCTGGACGGGTCTTCTTGGGAGGAACTGGAGACTTTAAACTATCATAAGCAAAGTCAGGTGAGATTAAGTACCTACCCCAAAATATGATAGAGCACCGGACTCTATTGACTCAAATCAATCGGGATGGCATGCCCAACCGAAAACTCAAAGGTAAATGAAATCTCCGTTAAAATCGCTCGGGATTACACGTCCGATTGAAATTTGAAGGTATTTGAATTTCTTTATAAAAATCACTTAGGATTACACGCCCGACCGGGATTCAAAGTTCAGAGGGAACTCTTTATATCATGCAAAATTACATTATTGATCAGAAGTCACCATCATATGAAATTTTTTATCTATAATTGCTCAGGATTATACTCCCGACCAGAATTTAAAGTTTGGAGGAAATTCTTTATAAATTACACTCTCGATCAGAAGTCACAATCATATGAAATTTCTATCTAAAATCGCTCGGGATTACACGCCCGACTGAAATATGAAGGTATTTGAATTTCTTTATAAAAATCACTCGGGATTACACTCCCAACCGGGATTCAAAGTTCAGAAGGAACTCTTTATATCATGCAAAATTAAAATATCGATCAGAAGTCACCATCATATGAAATTTTTTATCTATAATTGCTCAGGATTACACGCCCCTATGAAATGTGGAGGTCTTGAGAATCTTTTATATACAACCACACATAATTGAAGATCAAGGAGTTTATGGAAAACCTTATTGTTCACAACTATATGATCAATTAAGATACCACAAAAGGTAGAATGCTTGAACAAGATAGTACTTATTTTCAGCTCTCATAATCACTTCAAAGGAAGTATCAAGACAACAAAGGTCAGAGAAACAGGTAAGAACAAATTTTTACAAAAAATGCAAGTATTTAATTACAAGTCTTTTACAAATACACAATTATGCTTACTTAAAATTGCTTGTCAAATCTTCGGGCAATTCCTTATTAAGTCTACGCCGGATTATGATTATTCAAATTCTCCATTAATCATCATGATTATGGTTATTTGAATTCTCTCTCCTTTGGATCAAATAAATTCATATTTGATCTTAATCTTGACTAGCTTCTAATATTTCAAAATAATTAATAATCTAATTAATTCTAATTCAGAAATAGTAAAATTGATTAATTTTAGTATCCACTAAAATAATCAATTATAGATAATATTTATGTCTACGTGTTATGCATGCTACCCTCTAAGTTTTATACACGAAAGTAATATAAATTCATACACAGACTAAGATAATTATTTAGCAATAGTTTTTAGTCACTCAATATGATAACATGAATATTAGTCTTAAACTATAAACCATTATGAACTGATTATTGTGTAATTCAATCTTTGCATCTAAGACTACATCCCCATTAATTCAATATATTATGCATCATTATCAAATTAATTATTTTACTTAATTTTCAAGATATAATGGACTCCTCTTGAATGATAAATCATTCCTCCCATGACCATAGATTTCAAGTCACTAATATTTCTACCAAACGGCCAGGATGTTAACTCCTAATTCAAGAGAGCGATGAATCCTCTATTGACTCAACACTATCTCTCTGTGCTTTACTATACACCCAACAACCTTATTAATCATTATTTGATTAAAGACTACTTTTAAAGGCATAAAAATTACATAACTCCATGCATAGAATAAATAAAGATTTCAAGTCAAAAGATCATTTACACTTGTTCATAAGAGGAATGACCAATAATGCTGAATATGTGGTCTCTTCTTAAGCGGGTTGTGTCCAGTGTACCTCCAAACTTAAGGCGCCCGAAGTATAACTTGGATATTCATCCCTCGGTCTATTTCGACCTAAATACTTAGCGTTGATCTAGGTATTCATGTCCTCTCTAGATATATGTCATATCAAGAACTGTTTTCAGATTAATATACTCATTAATCTGTGGAACTTTATCATTAATTATATACGTACAGAAAAGTAAATAATTAACGATAAGTACTTGTCTTTATGAAATAATTATCTACAAATTCATAAAAGTGTTTCGACACATAAGTGCACACACTAACACATTTAACCTTTGAAAATTAAACGACTCAAATTAATAGTCACGAGTTAACAATATCTAAGAATAATTCTAAAAAAATTAACAAAAAATGTTGAATGAGGTAACACTAAACATGGGACAATCAGCCGGTCCCATGGAAGTTTTTCATTGGCCGTCAAAGTAATCGGGAAGTGTTCGCGGTGGGCAACTTAGAAGCTCAGTATCCCGTAGTTGTGCATTCCATTTGGAGAATAAATCCCTACAAATGTACTATAGTTGAGGATTAAATCACGGGCAAGTAGATGACAACTTGACACTCTTACATGCACCATAGCTCTTGGGGCAGTCTAACTGAAACAGTTAGTAATCATCGCGTCCAGAATATCCTTAATTAAATCTTAAGGAAGCTACAATTAATACCACTCTGTCTTCTTTAAAGAAGTTGCTAAACCGTCAGGGAATCAGCTTTGTTCAACTTCTTCGATCACAGGATCAGTTCAGCACATGCATTTCTTTGGAAAGCAGAAAAGACTAAATCTGAGAATGAGAAAATAACTCTCAAACACACTCGATGAAAATGTAGGTAACACAAGTACCATTGCACAAACTCATCAGTACATAACAATCATTAATTACTTCAAATATAATCCTACTTAGATGAGGAGCCACAAGGCACGCATTCTCAAGAGCTGAATTGGAGCAGACATGGATTTAAGGCACTGATCTTTAAAGTTCATGTCCCTATAAATCATTAACTCAAGCAATTGCAAAAGGGCAGCTCTGCGGAAAGACTAAGTGAGCTTGTACTTGCAGAAGCACAAACCATATCTCCTCTATGTGCCCATCCATCATTTATTGCTCCAAATTCCCCTTCCATAGTAATAACGTAGCAATTCACACCACACCCTCTCTTTGCATTTATTCCTTCCACCAAACAATTAGAGGCAGACCGACCCTGATGCATAGGCCGGCCCCGGCCTTCCCCTTCCATATGCCATAGTGTTCCACATTTAATGCAGCGGTACAAAAATCATTGGGCTTTACCAGTCGAAAGCCGGTATGAAAATTTAATGCCTTTTCATGCAACAACAGGCACCATAGGCTACAATTTGTACATAAAAACTCACGAAGAAGAAAGAATATATCCACTTCCCACTAATAGCTAGCATTCTGAATGAATCGCTTCGAATTAATGCGTTTCTGTCAGATCGTGTTCATTACAAAACACTATGAACTGATTAAAGTTTATACTGTATTAACTAGCATAGGCAAATATGTATCCAGCTTAATTATAACTGGTGACAGTCTTCCTCACATAACGTAAGATTTTATTCCCATGATTGAATCACAAGGATGAGGAATAATAATAACAAACTCGAGAGATTATCAATTAATATACAGGAATGGAAGTTCACACAAGAAGAACACAAAAAAATAAATAATATAGATGAGAAATTTGCAACTCATGAAGCTAATCTATGCCAAAGCTTGATTAATTTGTTAGGAAATGACTCAATTTATATATGAAGAATGATCGCATAGCATATCATATCATCAAATCTAACAAGCTCATGATATAATTCCTTAAAGCTTGGGAAAGATAAACACTTTGGAATATTAAACAAGAACAAAATTTATATATATATAAATTAAATTGAGTTCAACTTGATTACTATTTTGTTTTGTTTTTACAAGTAAAATTATTTTATTCATCCCATGATCTTATACATTTTCCATAATGCATCATCCATGTGTAGCACAAAGGCGATTCGCTCGCCCCTAGTTCTCCCGTCAATCCCTCCCTAGGCTAACACTGCATAATGCATCATCCACGTATATATAATAGAGAGAGAGATAGTTAGAAATTTGATCAGAGTTTAATACCTTAAAGTTAATTAATTATATAAGATATGCTACATTCATCAGCTACAAGAACATGATGATATTACCACCAGTAATAGAGAAGCACGGAGAAATAAGGCACACATAGTTCTACTCATTTAGGTTGCCGTGGCCCATTCCAGGCAAAATGTCTTGCAGCAGACCGTGATCAGCCGACACTTGAAGGTGAGGGAGATGATGAGGCGGTAGGTTTGGGAAATACACGCTAGGGTTTGTAATGAATCCCCCACGGACAGTGTTATGGGCGTCGTTCATGTTGATATCCGTATTTCCAGATGAGCACAGTAGTTGTTGCAGCATAAGGTGTTCATCAAGGATCCCAAAGTTTGCCGGCGTCAGTGCCGCCATCGGGGAGCTCCTCGTTAGGTTTACGGGGCTGTGGTGATTGTGCTTCCCTTCATAAGTTGTGATCACAGTGGTTGGATCTTGGTGAGATCTTTCAACCCTCTTCTTCACATTGCACTTCTGAGCTGTGCAACGGTAGTAGCTTCTGCAGTTGAAGATTAATTTCACAATGGATGATGATGATCAATCTAATTCAAAGCTCCGTGATGATTAAATATTGTCCTAGCTAGAAATCAATAACGGTGAGGATTAATTAAATCAAAATTCCTACACTTGAATTGTTCACCTTGGATAAGGGCTGTTCTTGACTGCCTTCTGCCCATACTTTCTCCATCTGTAGCCATCTTCAAGGTTGTCAACCTCGCTCTTGGTCATGAAGGCAAACCTGGGTTCTCTCTCCTTTTTCTCTCCTAATTTCTTCCTTTCCTGCCTGTTCCTGCACAAATTGAACATCAAAATCGCACCACAGTTAACGATTTTATTAAATGAAGAGTTCAGTGATGCATAATAAAAGGGATCTGAAAATTAAGAATCCTCTTCTTTTATTGTTAATTAAACTTGGAATCGGATTGAAAATTTTAGAACTGAACCCTAATTATATATTCATTGTGCCGAATAGGACAGGAACCCTAAAGATTAAAAGTCTTCATTCCAATAGAATAAAGAACGACTATGGAGACAAATCAAACTTCCTCAAGAAAACTAGCTAGACTAAAGCAATTAGAGCTGTGCCTAACAAAATTGACCCTCATCATGAGCAGAGAGAGAGAGAGAGAGAGCGAGAGAGAGAAGGTTGACAGACAATTGAAGTAAAGAAATTAAAGTGCGTTAACTAGCTAAAGATCAAAACCTACACTTTCTTTAACTCGATCCCTTGTACATGCTTCTCCTCCTCCTCCTCCTCTTCCTCCATGTGCTTCACCATCCTTCCCTTCTTCTTCTGGCATGGCCTGGATTCCTCCTCCCCTCCCAGCTCAGTGGACGTCGACGACACTGAGAAGTTGGGCGTCACGGCAGTCATCGACCCCCCATCCCCACCCACCAACAAGTGCTTCATGCTCAACGTCGATTCATCTAAAAATTCATAGTCTTCCCGCCCGATCGGTCTTGGCGCGAAGGCCGACGACGACGAGTACAAGAGACCTTCGTGGAAAGAGAAGTCATAGCGGCCACTGAACTGATCTCCGTTGATCTTTCCGGACATGGAGAGAGAGGTGCGGTGTGTAAAAGAGGACAGGGGGATAGTTGGTAAAGGAGGGGAGAGGTGTGTAGCTTTAGTCTTCCTCCCCCTTTTTGTTTTGGTGCACATCTCGTTATCATTTTTATTTTTAATTTTAATTATAATTTTAATTCCACTTTGATTTGGAATTTGACGGGAGAAACTATTGACGGCCGCAAAGAGAAGCGGGACCGCTGGAGTCGAGTCAGCAGCCAGCCTGAAGAAGGGCCACCGGCTACAGCCGGCGACGAGGGCGAGCCACGGTCCGCTCCTCGAAGGTTCGCGGGGGGACCACAATGCTGACGTCACCTCCCTGACCCGACCGGATCTAACTCGGACGTGGACAACCACAAATGCAAACTACCCATCAATCTACCTGGACTTTGATACCGTCGTCACCAACGGTCCCCGCGTAATTGGAAACGGGGGTACGTTTCAGTGGGGACATGGACTGGATCTAGTTGAGATCGCAATCCACGTTGTGACACTACGGCGACACAATGTGTGATTTATTGTTACGCGCGAGCATTCAATAGAGCTCAAGGAATAAAAAGTTACCGGCAATAATTCCTCCGAAAATTTTGCTCCATAATTGAATTAATTTTTTTTATGTGGATGGAATGATCTCTCAAGACATAGTTTTATTTTACCTCTTAGAATGTTAATTACTATATTTTTTTGGATTTGCCCTTTTTATTTATTTTATCATTTTATATTCATATTTTATAAGTATTATCAAAATTTTCCTATTAGTTCTACCTTTGTATTTTATTGTTGATTATCTAATAATAACTTGTATAAGCATATATAGGAACAAAATGATAATAGTAAAATTATAAAATATTTTGACAACATCTATAGAGCGTTGGGGAAGATAAAATGACAATAATAAAACTATTCAAGCATTTCAAAAGAACAATAAAAGTTGCGATTAAAGGGTAAAAATGATATATAGAAAAGATTTAAAAGGAAAAATTGGCATGCTTAAATGTCTTGGCAAGTACTGTATGTTAATCATATTTAATGTTAAGTAAATAACACGATTCCATCCAAGTAATTAAACACACATATTATGCCCTTTTTATTGGCAAATCTAGAAGGGATTTAAAGTAATGATCACATTAAATATTCTTTCGTTTCAATTATATTATTCATGAGAAGAACTGATTACCTACTCCAACCCCAAGCTTAACATACTAAAACTACATTCAATTTAAATCAGTTCTAGCCAAATATAAAATTAAGCTAGATTTTTATTAATAACTTAATGATCTAATACAGTATAAAGTACATATGTTTTATAAATATATGCCCTACGTTATCATATATCAATCATCTTCTAAATCTCATATTATAATCCTAAACTAACTAATCATCTGATAAATTTGTTAATTAGTTACCGAGACAGTAATTCATGTATTATATATGTTCTTCAAAGAATTTCTTATTGATTCTTTTAAATTTACTAAATTATGCATTACTTAAAACCTTTTTAATTAATTTATTGGCAAGAGAAAACGTTGAAAGTTTAGCATCAAGATGGCCGACAGCATATTCTTAATTAAACGTTGGAAAATAAAATTGTCGGTAAAGAGTGATTTTCTTTGTACACTAAATTGTGGCTGGACTAGAAACATGCATCTTAATTCAACCTGTCTGGATAAAAATTCTAATTCTAATATTAATAAATAAAAAATCAATTAAATCTGATGAAATTGGTTGGTATTTGCCTGGTTTCCAGACCACAACAAAACATCTACAATCAATTCGGCTGGAAACTGATTGGTTAGGTTAGTTAATATATATCACAAACAGCATGGCTTGATCAATTCCATAATTATAGTACAAATCGTTTACCTCTGTCAGTTCCAGAATTGGCTTAATTAAAACCTTAATTTGTTTGTTTGTTCGTTCAGTGCCAGGATACACTGTTTAAAAGAGAATTTCCAGGCTAAATTCAATGATTAATTAACAACTTTACGTCAGATTACTAAACTTCTAGGATTCTATTATCATACCATTTTCATTTCTTCCTCGTATACCATTAATTAGTTCTTACATTGTCAGAATTCCAACTAGATTCTGTCAGCATGAAGCGTATTGAACAACAAAACCTAGATTTTTTCCTTTCTCTGTCTTTCGCATTTTAGTGAACCGTGTAAATAAGTTTCAATATTACCCAAATCACGTACCACATTTTCAAAATATCCCTCCTATTTTTGTGCAAGTTCATACCGATGAATTTAGAGAATTCTGAATCATTTTAAATTAAAATAATATACTCCTATAAACTTCTTTAATGTATTTATGCTCTTCAATCTAAATTTGATAGCGGGTATAAATATATTAAGGATGTTTTTAAAAGTATATTGTTTTAGTTTAAAATAATTCAAAATTCTTTAAGTTCATCAACTGATTTCGTTCAAAAATGGTTGGTTGACCAAGACCATTCGAAAATTTAAAATTTTTTTCTTTTACGAATAAGGGGAATTCTAAAAACTCATGAATGATATTAGTTAGTGAGGACTGTTGTGCTAGACTTTTATAATAAATTTATGATAAATTTGATTGATCCTTTATAAATTTAAAAATTTATTATTTTTAATTTATACTATTCCGAGGATATAAATATATTAAGGGGATTTCAAACTATATTAATTTTAGTTTGAAAAGAAGAAGAGTATTTACATTATTTGAATAATATAAAAGTTAGGTAATAATTTAGCTAGTACCGATATTACATCGACGGTTTTTTTTTTTTTTTTTTTTTTTTGTGTGCGGAATACCAAAACGTTGTTAAGTGGCGAGCTTGGTTTGGCTTGATGATTCGCAGCAGGACAATATGGGGCGGTTGCTTAATCTCTACGACTGATGTTCCCTGCTGTACAAAGTGCTGGCGGCGGCGAGCAACAGAAAGAGACAGTAGAGAGCGCACGCCTGAGATTGTTGACCGACACAAGATCCGCAAATCTACGATAAAATAGACGCACGTTAGATTCGATACGTGGTATGTCTTGGGTGGATCCTACCGGTATTGGGTTGGCTAGACATGCCGACGGCGTGAGTCGGTGACGGATTGAGGGCCGATGGATTTTGTCGTCCGGCCGAATAGATCGTTCGTGCCTGGCTTTTGACTTGTTAATGCGTGCCGACATCAAAAAATCAAATCTTTTTAGTTGAAGTAACTTGTTTTTTCGATTTTTAAATTGGATGTAATATTGAATTTTACTGAAGATTTTTTTCCCCTGTATTTAATATAAATGAGAAAATGTATTCCTTTGTGACACGTTGATCGATGGCAACTAGCGTGAAAAGGTTGTCTTAACTGATGGGAAATCCATCCTGATGTACAATAATTAATTAATTGGGTATAAATTTGGTCGTCAGTAATCGCAACACGTATTGGACGGTCGTTATCATTCCCATTTATACCTCACGTTGCGTATAAACTTGATGGAATTATGTGGATCAAAATCATGCCGACAAATATTTCGTAATTAATATAATTTAAAAATATATCAACGCGATTTAATTTACTTCTCTTAAATAGCAATACGGTGCTGTGTCTGAATATATAAAAGTTGCATAATAAGTTGTCTTAAGATTGTGATATAGACATGATGAAATTAAGACGTTCTAAAAAAAGAAAACTGTCTTGTTTGGTACGCATGCAAATATTAATAAGCACATGATTATTGTGTTTGAAACTGACTAGGTTGGGGGTTGGTCAAAGAGAACATGGAAGCGCCGCATTATCTGTCCGATTGTGGTGGAGGGAGATGGAGATAATGCGGGTCCCGCTTGAGCCTCGCACATCTCAATAAGTTCATGGGCTAAGCCTTGAGCAGCCCAGTCCCATTTTTCGTGCTTTATATGAAACTGAACTGGAAAATATATGCAAAAAAGACATTTTAATGATTGACGAGTGATTCACCCGCCGGGCAAATGAGAACGTAGAAGTATATTTGGAAGGGCGTTAAAGGTGACGAATATATCTTTTATTCTAATTGACCAGTGATTTACAAATCTTTAGAAAAATATTTTGATTTTTACAAAAATTAGTTGACTCTTTATCTTATCATTTTAGGGGGCATTTGGTGGGAGGTTATTATTGATAATCTTTGTAGATTATTAACAAAAAAAAAATAATAATAAGTGATTCTAGCATGCCTGTCACATTAGCCATTAGAGAATTTAAATCGGAATCAGAAAACCATGGAAATGTAAAGTTTTCACGATTTCGGAGTTAACAATTTTCTTTTTCAAAATTATCCTCCACAAATCGGGCATCTCCTCCACGGCCGATGGCATCAGCCACCTCCTCCCCTTGCCTCCCGCCCACAAGAAGCAGCCTACTCCCTCTACTTCTGCTAGAGACGAGGACCCCTTCACATTGCGCTAGTGGAGTGCGCCTAGCGCCCGTCAGGCCACTACCACCATCACCAACACGTTCTTCAGCCACTGCCATGGCCGCGTTGCGCTGGAGAGCGGCGGCAATCACAGGTCGTTGCTTAGCACATCGGTGTGGACAATGCACTGTAACAGGCGGAAGGTGGGGTTCGTAATCTGAAGGCAAGCGACGGGCAAAGGTGTTTATTGGTTGGAGTTGGAAAATTATTTAGTGTTGAAGTGACATCAAATTGATGTTGGAATGACACCAAAATGGATTTTGTGGTTGGAGATGGTACCTATAGAGGGGACGAGGATGACATCAGGGAAGAGGACGACACAATAGAAAAATGAATTAGAAGTTAACTTTATTTTTTAATTTAAACTTTAGTTAATTGATAAAATCAACTTTTAACTTAATAAAAATAATTTAAATATGCTTTCTCATAGCCTAATTAAATTATCCTATTAAAATATATATAAATTTATTTTAAAACTATGAATCAATTTTATTTATTTATTATATATTATTATTATTATTATTAATTTAATTAAAAAAATTAATCAAATATCAAATTAATTTAGTGGTAAAAGTGTTTAGGATTGAACAAAGGATAATACATTAAATATTAAATTAGGTTAAAATATTACTAAGGTTAAACCAATAATCTTAAATTATGTTTTATTCCGCTTTCATAATTATGTGTAATAATTTAAATCAAATAGACCCTAAGTATGGTAAGATGGCCTGACCTAACTCATTTTAACTGTAAAATAATAAGATAGATTTTACATCTAATAATTTTTTTTGTTTATTCGAAATGTAAAAAAGAAAATAACCATTAAAAAAGTGAAAAAGGTAAATCTCACACTAGGGATACTGTAAGGATGTAAATAAAGAAATTGATCGAAGATTCAGGATCAAACTAAAGGCATTTATTGAGATTTCCCCAAGTTTATTGTCTATTTTAGAGAATTGAGAGGACTTTGCATTTGATGTTGCCATCGACTTTTTCAAGTTTTCTCTGTACTAATTACGTATAGGCTTACTCTGTCTCCATAAAATCAAAATTACAGTACATTGGTCGTTCTTTTTGTTTAATATTTGTGTTTATTAACAATAATCACACTAGAAACACCAAATATGTATATTGTATCCAAAGAAACGTTCGAAACTCCTCAACTAATAAGCTCCGGCATTGTATCTGTACAAGTCTGGTAAACGAAACACCAGATCTGAATAAAGTTACAGGGAAAACCGTTTCCGTTCTGTAAGCAAAGCATGAACAATTCCACTTGCTGACATGCTTACAATAACTTTTCAAGTGTTTTCTTCCAGAGAAATGCACATGTCGAGCATGAAATAAGAAATTGCCACTTTAATCGCCCTGGCATACTATGCAATCCTATCTTGTCTCTCTTCTGCGCTCCTAGTGAATCTCCATCATCTTCCCAGTGGTCACTCAAGCATTTGAATTCTCCATCGCCCAACTTTCATTTTCCTGCTCATCACAATATCTGTGATCTCTGCCTAATACATCTTTGTCATACCACACTGAACAGCACCAACTTTTCTATGTGCAACATCACTTGCTGCTGCTGCTGCAACGAGTCCATTGTAGGGCGATTTTGCCTGCACCAAGCTTGCCTCTATCATGCTTTCCCTCACAGTAGGTTCAGCCTTGGTCCTCGTGAGATAAAATGGGGAGGCTCTCATGTTGAGAGCAACATCTGGCGCCATCTTATTGTGCAAGCACGGTTGTGGAGGCTTGTGTTGAACGGGTTCATGTTTGGCTTCCAATGGTTCTCTGTTGTAGCCATCCAACTTGCCTGAGCTATTGTGAAAACAATAAGCCGGAGAAATACCAGGTTGTGGTGGAAGCACAGGATTTCTAATGAAACGTCTAGGATCATAGGCATCTTTCACACTGGCACTCTCGTAAAGCAAGACGGGACCAATAACTTTTCCTGGCCGAGCTGAGAAACATAGCGTATGATTTGAGTGTTAGTGCACCATCATCATTAGTTATGGTCAATTTGGGTATAAGCAAAATTACCGGTTGGAATCCTTTGTGGTGCCTGTGAAGTCCTTGCAATATTTCCAGATGGCCTTTCAACATCTCGAGGATTCTTGCAAGGTTCATAAGTGCCTTGTCTCTCTCTTGAAGAGACCATATTGGTTTGTTCCATTGGAGAAACAGTAGTAGACGAGTGGACAACCGTTGATCTAACAGGGAAAATGTATAAGCGTCCCAGGAAATAGTGAAAATTAAGAATGTCTGAAACAACTACACAGCATGTTGCATTATGAAAGAAAAGAGAATAAAAAATTTCAGATGAAGTTGTTTTCTAATTTCAGTACCTCTTCATACACTGAAATGATGGGTGAACAAAAAAACATTTCAAATGAAGTTGTTTTCAAGTTTCAGTGCCTATACACTTAATGATGAGTGAATGCTGCTTCAATGATCAGGTTGTATTTGCTATTATTTCTAAATGGTGACTAATTAAAAGATAAAGCTTCAACTCTTAAGATAAAATCTCAAAGTAGGATACAAAAATGCAATCAATCCAAAAACAGAAAAATTAGCTTCAGTTAATATTTTGGTTTCAGCAACAAACTCTAGAAAAGGAAAAAAAAACCCAACCTGATATAAATTGCAGCTTTCCTTTTTCTGAGTTTTTATCACCTAAATGCACTATGCACATGTGCATGTTTGTTCCCAACAAAGTATATCATACAAAGCCACTATAAGATAGATGATTGCAAAGTTGTTATTCAACAAAGATTCCTTATAAGCTTGGCAACACGCCAAATATCAAACAAATAGAAGAAAAACCATTTGGAAGTTAGAATCAGAATGCACTTGCTAATTTCTAAGTTTATACAGAAGATAAAAATACATATTCATGAAAGAACTCGCAGCACGGAGGTGATCTGGGTGCCCAGAAGTCTGAATGTGTTGTGCATGGAGGCACGCACGTGGAGTCAGGCGATATATATATATATATATGATGGTGTCGTATTTCGGCTTGCTCGGGCTCCTCCTCTCTGCCAATCTCCGATGATGCTTCGTTTGCCTCACCTCGGTTAAGATCCAAAAGCCTGAGAAGTAAAGGAGAGTTAGAGCTGGTTGGCCCTACCGACCGACCACTCCGACACTCAAGTCAATTCCAAATTCAAGAAATAGAAGTGAAAGAAAGAAGAAGAAATGAACATGCTATGGAATTAGGGTTCAGAGGAGAGGAGGCATTGTGGGGCCTTTTGTGTGTGTGGTTTGTGGGGGGTGTGACTGTACACTGACATTATTGGACCGTTGGGAATTGTCAGAGGTTGAGGTCAAGTTTATAGATTTCCTAAACCCGGATGGGAAATCACTGGTACTATAGCACACGTGGCAATGTAGCATCTTGGGTCTTGTAGCATTAACTGTAATAGTGTGATTTTATGGCATCCGAGAATATGAGTGGGAGAATATACTGATTCCAGAGCATTGTAACTTCGCAATATGATAGTGTCACTATAGCATAGCTAGTACTGTAGTACATGGTAGCTTGTTCTTGGGAGAATAGACTGGTTTCCCAAGCATTGTAGCTTGCTTTACTATCATAGCTTCCGAGAACTTTAGGTCCACGGGAGAATAGACTGGTTTCTAGCTTCACTGCACTGTAGCTTTTGAGAACTTTGGGTCCTTAGGAGAATAGACAGGTTTCTAGATTCGCAGTACTGTAGCTTCTACAAACTCTGGGTGCTCTGGAGAATAGACTAGTGTAGTTATTGTAGTGTTGAGATACTGTAGAAGTGCAGTAGTGTAGTATCCAAAAACTGTAAGTGCTCAGGATAAGACTAATGACTCGAGGTGCTTGAAAATAAGTCCGAATGTCATCATATATATCTCTCCTTCAAGTCGGAGTGAGGAGCGAAGTCGAATGAAGTTTGATTAAAAATATTGGGTCAAAGAAGATTAGCTCGGGGATAAATCTGGATACCCATCAGATGTCTCTCCTTCAAGTAGGACTGAGGAGCGAAGTCGAATGAGGTCTGATTAGAAATGTTAGGTCGAAGAGGGTTAGCTCAGGGATAAATCCGGATACCATCAGATGTCCCTCCTTCAAGTCGGACTGAGGAGTGAAGTCGGATTAGAAATGTAAGAAGATTAGCTCGGGGTTAACTCCGGATACCATTAGATGTCCATCCTTCAAATCGGACTAAGGAGCAAAGTCAAATTAAGTCCGATTAAAAGTGCTGGGTCGAAGAGGATTAGGTAGGGATAAATTCGGATACCATGAGAAACAATGTTGATGCATCTCATCAAAGTGAGTCAATTGAGATCTCTCTGCTCTATTTCTTCTTATTGCCTTGGAGCCAAAACAAGATTCATGAAGAAAATCAGAAGCTAGACATCACAGGGGGTGTGGAAACTTGTGGTGATTTGATATTCCATTCAAAAGAGTATTTTGCGACTATAACTATCAATTAAATAAACAACTCTTTTGGTTAGATAGTTGTAGTCACAAAATACTCTTTTGAATGAAATATCAAACCGCCACAAATTTCCACAGCCCCTTATAAGTGATGTCTAGCTTCTGATTTTCTTAATCTTGTGTTTGCTAAGGCAACAAGAAGAAAAAGAGTAGAGAGATCTCAATTGACTCACATTGATGAGATGCATCAGCATTGTTTCTGATGGTATCCGGATTTATCCCTAAGCTAATCCTCTTCGACCCAATATTTTTAAATAGATTCCATTCGACTTCGCTCCTCAGTTCAACATGAAGGAGGGACAATTGATGGTATCTGAATTTATTTACGAGCACCAAGTCATCAAAGTCTTATCCCAAACACCCACAGCTTTCGGATGCTACACTATTGTGCTGTCACAGTGCTACACTACCTCGACAGTAAAGTAACTGCACAGTTATAGTGATTAGGAAACCAATCTATTCTCCCGAGCACCTAAAGTTCTTGGAAGCTACAATAATGCTACACAGTTGACTAAAGCAAGCTGATACTAGTAGCACCCAAAGTTCTCAGGAGCTAAAGTATTGCCATAGTACCAGCTCTACTACAATGAATACTACAGCAGTACCAATACAGTACTACGAAGCTAGGAATCAGTCTATTCTCCTGAGCACCCAAAGTTCTCAAAAGCTTCAGTAAAGCAAGCTACAGTGCTTGAGAAACCAGTCTATTCTCCCAAGAACCCATAGTTCTTGGAAGCTACGGTATACTAGAATACCAGCTCTACTACACTGACAGCGAAGTTATAGTGCTCTGGGAATCAGTCTATTCTCACGAACACACACATTCTCGGATGCCACAATACCGCATTGTTATAGTAAATGCTACAATACCCAAGATGCTACACTGTCGTGTGATGCAACAATACCAGCGATTTCTCATCCGGGCTTAGGAAACCCAGAAACTTGACCTCAACCTCAGACAATTCCCAATGGCTCGAACCCTTGGCCCCCAACAGTCCGACAATGTCAGGTGCTATGTGGAGATTCCCTTCGGAGAGCTATATAAAGACGCATCGAGATAAGTGATGGGGGTGGTTTCTTTTGGTAAGCGGAGGTGACTCTTCCCCTCTAAACCCTAATTCCATAGTATGTTCATTTCTTCTTTCTTTCGCCGCTATTTCTTGAATCTGGAATTGACTTGAGCATCGAAGTGGCCAGTCGGTAGGGCCGGCCAGCTCCAACGCTCCTTTACTTCTCCTGCCTTTGGATCTTGATCGAGGGGAGACAAACAAAGCATCATCGGAAGTTGGTGTGGTTAGCAGAGAGGAGCCCAAGCAAGCCAAAATGCGACACCATCAATATATATTCAAAATCTACCAAAACCATGTTTACTATGCAACGGGAGGAAAACAAAATATGCATTATGTTCTAAAATCCATGATCTCTTGCATATAATTCTGGCCCCCTAATTCTAAAATTCACTTGAATAGTATCTACATGCATGAAAATGAAAGCATAAAGATCAACCAAAACTAAAATGAAAAGAGTACCTAGGGAGAGAAACATGTTTCCTATCTAGTGGAATGGCAGGCCCAATTTTACCACCATTCTCCTCAAGGTAAGCAAACTGCTTTCTAAACTGATCCACAGCGCTGCATAAACAGAAATTGGAAGTTGGGAATAAGGACACGTCCAGGAAGGAGATACATAAACATACTGATGGGTGGCGGACATTATGTATCGAACCTAGGATACAAGAAATTTGTTCTTTCGGTTCCATTAATGTAGTCTTTGAGTAACTGAGGATGATACTCCAATATCTCACGAAAGATAAGTTGCCGAATGTCATCTTTAGTCAACCTTCTATGCTCAAACTCAAACTCCATTTTTGTGATTGGATGGCTAGATGGTTCCCTCTCTACTTTAGCAAGACCTTTGAAATAGGGATCAGCCAATGCCTGACAAACAAGAGGTATTATTTTTATGGACAACCAAAAGTGTGAAAAAGATGCCAGTAGTATTAAATTGAATAAGGCTAGTGGTATAGTGAGTTTATATCCATATTGGTAGGTTATAGGTTTAGGGCCTTCTCATGATCCTATATATTCCCATTAAATAGTTATCACACAAAATGCAACACGAAAATTTTCTTCCCCAACCTTAACAAAAGACTACTGGATAGTGGATACTACAAAAGGGTGAGTGGGGAACCCTCATGAATTCAATTGGAAGAACATACCTCTTCAGCAGTTGGCCTGTCCTTAGGATCAAAGGCTAACAGCCTCTCTAAAAGTTTTAATGCCAACGGATCTGCATTTGGGAACTTCTGTGCAAATGGTACTGGCTGTTTCTTCCTCATACTGCTCAAATATCTCCTTGCCTTTTCATTCCGAACCTAGGGTTAGAAAGAAGGAAAGTGTATTCAAAATTAGGCATCTTTTCTGGTTCTTCAGTGCAACCACATCCTATACGGAAAGTTCTAATCAACCACAGTACCCGAGAAATTGTATCCAAGGAAGGTGTCCCCAGAAGATCAGTCATCAAATCCAACTGATGAACCACATTTTTGCCAGGGAAGACAGGCTTGCCTGTCAATACTTCAGCAAATATGCAACCAATACTCCAAATATCAATAGCAGGAGTATACTGCAAGTTGATAACAGCCAGTCAATATCTTTTCCAAAAAATGAAGTTCACACTTTAACCATAAAACCTTAAAGATCAGGAACAAACTCATACAAGTACCTCTTGGTAAATCAAATTTCAATTTAAAGGGAGTTCAAAATCCTTCCTGAACAAGCATTATTTTAATATATAATCTATATTATCCCTAAAGAATTTAGGAGAAAGCCACCAAAATAAACCAACTGATACACAGCCAAACTTTTTGAGAAAAGCAACTATTTCCACTCATAGATTACAATGTTAAGAATTTAGCCTCATCAAGTATCTCAAAAATGGGAGAATCCTCAAAAGATAATAAGCCAGAATAGATTATCTAGGAAGAAGGCCATCTTAGCTCTCATATTACTAAGCCAGAATCCAATTTTGCTGTCCCTTACTGCTCAAAAGTCCAGCAGAAAAGTGTAAGACATGGGCACATCATGGATATATTGTAATTTTGATATAAGGACAGTAGCATGACTTTCAAACGATGAATTAAATCAAAGAAATAACTAGTGATATTGCCTTGCACAGAGCTCAATGGAAATAGGATTCATGTAGCCAACCAAGAATAGTTGACTCTTGCAGTGAGGATCATAAATTTATATGGTTTATCCTGGATGAACAGGTAAAAATAAGAAATTATTTTTTAAGACAATAGGCACTTATTGCAATTTGGTTCAGATCTACTGATGAAAATGTCTCACACCTTAGCACACACCCTACCCCCTCAAAGGATTTTTAATGCTTTTATTTAATACTAGATGGTTAGCCAGTAGACCATGTAAACGTCTGAATCCAACAACAAAGTGCCAATCAGAAAAACGACAATACATGCTACCAATTGATTCAATTCCAATCTGGATCTCAAAACACTAATTGTGGTGGTGTGTGATGAAGTTAGAATTCATGAAAACAGAAATGTTAATAGAATTATAGATTTAGGAATAATTTAATACAGAATATGATTGCTTAATTACTAGTAATGTAAAATGTTATATCTACATATAACCTTAGTTTTTTTTTCTTCCTTTTCTACAGCTTTTATTTAAAAAATCAGTTGAGTCAATCAAATTGATTCCACTGATTATACATGGGTTATTATACCTGTTGGACTTTGAATCATACATCATAGTAGTTTGTAGTTAGTGTTAATTTGAACTAGGAGCAAAGGTACAAATTTTACTATAATATTTAATCATTTTCCCTTTACTGTGTAAACATTAAAATTAGTAGCCGTTATGAAGGGCATGTCACTAAGGAATTCATGACAAGATGCATAGCATTTTGATAGAATACTAGTTGTGCATGACAAGTAGATCTGCATAGACTGATCCAGCATTGCCATGAATTGGAACAGTGCCTTTTGCATAAGCGGACGACTGAGGAATTGAGCTTTCTTTGGGATATGCTTTAATAGCAAAATGAACCAGTTGAATTTTCTAGAGATGCAGACATTTAAAACAGATGAGACATATGTCGATACCTTAGAAAAGAACGATCCACATAACTCTGGAGCCCTGTACCATCTGGTTGCAACATAATCCTGTCACATGTTAGGGATTTAGAATGGTGAAATTTTACCATTAACTTCTTAGCTTTCAAATCAGCAAAATAAGATTACAACAGGATATACAAAAGGAAATTTGGAAAGAAATAAGAAGAACCATGCACTTTTCCACTTACTGTCCAAAAAATTGTTGTGGGGGTATCACTAAATGCAACTCTAGCTAATCCAAAGTCACAAATCTTCAGTTTGCAATTTGCATTTGCTAGTATGTTCTTTGGCTTTAAATCACGATGATACACATTAGCTGCATGTAGTGTCACACAATGTTACAACACCAGGACAATAACAAAATCATATGAGAAAACAGTATATCACAAGTAGAGAAAACAATTCAGAGTAAGTGAATGATGAACTGGTCAAGGAAATGATTTGTTGCACAACGTTTTCAACACCATGATAAAAGGGATTCAAAGTTATTGCACCCAAGTAAATGAAGAAACTATAAACCACAGAATAGTACAGACATTTCTAACAACCAAAGTCTATTTTATTTAATTTTCTTAGTTGGCACGAGATATCCAGTTTACACTAATCCTAGGGTGATCAGTTGGTCCAGCCCTGTGGAAGTTTCCCACCAGTTCGGGCGGCCCATCAACGCAGCGTTCTTAGCTCAACCGTCCATTAAAGGAAACTCATCCGTTAATTCGCCGGGACTGAATCCTTAGATGCCTAAAAACTGAGAAAGCGCCCTGCCGCTGCACCATTGCTCCGAGAGCAACAACTAATGTATATTTCAGCAAAGGTGATAACCCTCACCTTGTGACCATCCAAGATTGCCCTCTGCGATCTGGAAGGCAGGTAAATTACGGGGGCTCTGCCCAACAGCACAATGGCCCTTTGCATGGGGTTAGGTGCATGAGGTTAGGTGATCCACGGTGCATTTCACATATGCTGGGAATCGACCCTATAATTAATTGCAGAACACCACATGCAAGTACCGACTATGCCAGCCCGTGGGAGCAACAACCAATGTATATTGGAGAAAAAGGTGAAGGGCGACCCCTCCTTCTCTAAGGGGGGTAAACTATGGGGGCATTTGTCCTAGTGCAGCGACCCTTTGCATGGGGAGGTCAGACACCCAAAAAGACATTTTGCACCAATTGGGAATTAACCCCATGACCTATTTGAGCAGCCATTCATGCAGGTATCAATTGCGCCAACCCGTGGGGACAACAACCAGTATATATATATTGATGAAACACAACCAATGTATATTGATCCATATGAAGAATGAAATTTCCATTCATTTGATCAAAGTAAAACAAAAATTGAGCCATCATCTATTCAATGTCTGCAACATAGTGAACCAACATATTAGATTGAAGATGGCAACACCTGTTCATGAGTCGAAACAATTTCATATTTAGCATGTGGAATATACAGCAACATCACCAAACTGTCTCAAAACTCAGCATTCAGTAAGTCGACATTAGCATAGCACTAATTGTTACCAAAAGGGGTCATAGAACTCTAATCATTTTTCCAAATTCTAGAAAAATACCAGTATCGTTAATGCCACAAAAGTTTCTCAGAAGCAAACTAGTAGAATGCTTTGTTAATTAATCTACAAAATAAAATTCCAATAGAAATGGCAAACATTCTCATTGCTTTTGATGCTCAGATAATGAGATTACTAACCCAACATGAGTGAATCATCTAAAGGCAAAGTCCATGGGAGTATGCAATAAAACTCTTGATGTGTACAAATTGTAATAGGGAGCCCTCCTGGAAAATTGACTTTACTGTAAAGACCTGGTCCTGGACCAGCCAATGAACAATCATCTGCATGATACCTTGAAGTCTTTATTGGCCTACTTTAATCAAAGCATACCATATGTTTATCCCAATGTCATATTGTTACCTAGCTTGGAAATTAACCTACTTAAACTTGAGATGGTAAAACAAAACTGACTAACAAAGCCGGTGGTGAACAATCAAGAGTTCCACTTGATGATTTCACAGCCCCTATTTTTCCCTCCACAACAAAATGGACTTGAGAGAGCCATCTCAAACTAGACATTTATTACATGCCAAAATTATTAGCACAAGCAAGTGTGAATAGGGCTAACTCCACCAGAATGAGGTCATTAAGTATATAAAATTTAATGGAACTGCATTACTAATTCATAATAAAAAAAGAATGGAAATGAACAACCAGAAGTAGCATTTAACCACATCACATTGATAATTCAGTAATACAATAAGATTTACCTGTGTGGATATATTTTAAAGCACGAAGCAACTGATAAAGAAAAAATTGGTAGTGTTCTTTTGTCAAGTCATCATTTGCCTTAATTACTTGGTGGAGATCAGATTCCATGAGCTCAAAAACAACATAAATATCTTTGAAATCCCTCCTTGATGGAGGCAACATTATGTGTTTGATCTCCACTATGTCTGGATGCCTTAAGAGACGAAGAAGTTTGATCTCACGAAGAATTCTGACAGCATCAGATATGTGTTCAAAAATATCATGGATCTTCTTTATTGCTACCTTCTCACCAGTATGTATATCAATTGCCGAGCAAACTACTCCATAGCTACCTTTGCCAATAACCTCCTGAATCTTGTATCTATTAGCATCACCATACTCGCTGAAAAAGTCTAGTTCTGGTGAATTCTGCAGAAGACAAACACATAGAAGCAAAGTTAAATGTGAAAGACAAAGAGATGCCACATAGTTTGCAAACGCACTTGATTCATGTAAGAAAAAATGACTAGCAATATGTTGTCAATCTAAATTTACTGAGACAAAGCTATGAATTTGTGGGGGAAATAACATGGTTAAAATTCCAGCAAACAGTATTTGGATACTAGCATTTAGGTATAAATTACAATGGGAAGAAAGTTAATTGAACATAACAAAGAAAGTCAGAGAGACTTTTTTTATTATTATTATATTTTTTTTTGTCTGTGCATATTATTTCTTCTTTATGAAATTATAGAGGAAACTAACGTGATAGCACATACAATCATCAAATTTCCTTCTCATTGACTTTATATGGCACTAATTGGTGCACAGCACTCAGGGCTATCTGGAGCAGAGAAGTGGCTTTCATTTTCTTAGATTCTACAGATGAACTTGGAAACACCACAAAGTGACCATCTGAAAATTCATATTTGACCCATAATTTGGTTCATCATCAGCAAAATCCATTAGAAAGCAGAATTCTAAAGATACAGATATGGCCATAATTGAGAGAAACGACTCTTCTGGCAACTGAAATAAGTGACACAGGGTTACAGACAAATGGAATAACAAAGCTGTCTGAAAAGCCTCTGAAAGCTCTTAGTTAAATTTAATAGATGAAACCAAGAGTCCTGGTACATTCACCGATCATAATCAAGATACAGAAAGGTAAACAAGAAAAGAGCGATGAGTATCTTAACTACAGTTGCTTGGACTCCATTCCAATTGATTTTTAGGTTAACAAATTTCAGATGAACAGCAAAAAACTGAAATCGAGTGTCTGGCATCAGATTCCTCTAGTAGAATTAATAAGAATCGGTCGGTGTGCTAGAGAAATTATATAGCAAAAGTAGAGTCCTTCTAACGATACCAGATTTAACCAAAAATAAACTTCATTTCCGATCGATCAACAATAGCCACAAATAGACAGTTTTGGTATAAAAAAGGAGATCATATAGACTTAAAGAGAAGGCAGACTGAAGAAAGTTGCCAAATTGAAGAGAACAGAAAGAACAAAAAGACAACCAAAGGTTGGACACAGAAGAGATTCGAATTGTAGCAACGGAGAAAGAAACCAAACACGCAAAACAGAAACCAAACACGCAAAACACGGATTCAGAAATCCCACCTTCTTACGCTGATCTTGCTGCATTTGTACAGCTAGCCACTTGGAATTCCTCACAGAAAAGCCAAATTTACTTCTTTTTTTTCCTCTCTCTCTCTCCCACCTCTTTCTTCACAACCCCTTTTTTTCTTTCTTTCTCCCAAGCGCCGTAAAATTTCCGCACAAGAAGTCAAAAAGAACAGATCGCCACTGGAACCAGCCGCATTTGTCCTATCGGCCCATGCACCAAATCCCCTAGTCCCACTCACGCGTTGTATTCCACCGACCCACCGACTAAACACAGCAACCAGATCCAATCTCAGATGTACTCCCAAGCCCTCGACGAAGAGACAGCTACAAGAACACCGTCCACCACAATCACGAACATAGACAACAGCGCCGGAAGATCAACCACATATCCCTTCCTTCCCGCATCGGCGGCCGTCCAAGATCCAGCCCCTCCGCGCTCCAAACGGAAAACAAAGCTCCGCCCCCACCTCGGCCTCGACCAAACAGCTCGAGACCTCGACTGCCCGACAAATCTCCAGCCTCAAACGAATCAGACCCGAAACCAAACCCTAATCCAAGGGCTTGGTCGCAGAAGAGGCCAGACGATGGCGAGATAGAGGGGAGAGAGAGAGAGGAGCGATGGGGCGTTGTTCCTTGTTTATTCGTTCTCGATGCCAGGAATCTAAATCGTTTTTTTAATACCTCTTTGGACACTAATGCCCCTGGCCTCCCGCGAACAACTCGCTCAAACCAAGGACTTCTCTAGTAATTTCCACCAACATGGAAGGGTATTTACGAGACAGGACCAGGCTCCTCCCTTGGCTTTTCTATGCAACTTGATGCCCTTTAGTCCCTTAACGCTCCTTCTATTTTTTTACCGTTGGAAGAAGAAGAAGAAAGTGGATCTATCTTAGATTTTGAGATAAGTACTTGAGGCTATCAAGTGTCTTCTTCTTCCTCCCCTTTCCTCTTGAACTCCTTGCATTTCTCAGTCTTTCAGAAAGTTTTTGTGATAATAGTTAATTGCAAATCAACCTCCAATGCAGAAAGGTAGATGGGAACTCAACAACATTGATAATCTCATAAATGAAGCCACACACATGTATATCAAATAAAAGTAACTTGAATCCGTAAATGCACATAAATAAATCCTTTCACATATTGCAATATGTCACCCACTCATAAAGTCTCTTGAGGGACTATGATATTGGAGCCTCTTTTGATAGGGATAACAATTTTTTTTTAATAAAAGTCCTTTTTGTTAATTCTTAATTATGTTATAAATAATAATCTCGAGCATGCATGATTGATTAGAAGTGAGATGGAGACGCTGCAACTTATCATTGAAATGGTGATAGCGAAGAGCTGTGAGTTATTATAATGTCATGTGAGCAATCATCCGACCGACACTTGTGCAGTGACTTTGATTGTTGCCTACAGACTTTACAACTGCCATTATAATGACTTGATGGGAAGCCTCTAAATTAACTTTGTCATGTCAATTGGTCTAAATGAATTTGTATTCTGTAATGCTTATTGATGAATATATATAAAGAAATACAAATGGATTGAAAATATACACCAACGCAATTGACCATCCTAATCGCACACGTTCATATGATGGGAAACATTATTTCTCGAGCTCACATCCACTATTATTTAATATGGAAAAAATATCAGGAAAAAACAGCCTTAAATAAGAGTCCTTTCATTCTCGGTGTGTTTTGACATAATAATTTATTTATTTAGCAAAGGGAGAAATATTCACTTGAGGGTAGGGCTATAATCAAATTAAATCGAGGTGAGCTGAGTTTTGGGGTATTTAAGATTATTTAATATGATAATCGAGTTGAATCGAGTTAAGCTTAAAATGAATCAAGCTTTTAAAATGATGGTTCAAGTTTGACTTGTTTTTTTTTATGAGTTTGAGCTTATTTAAAGTTTGGTTTGAGCTTTGTTCGTTTAGATGTTATCAAACTCCCAATTCCAGCTTAGTTTGAGCTTGATTCGAGTTTGGTTCATTTAGATATTATCAAGCTCTTAATTCATACTTGTTTGATTATTTGAAACTTTTACTTGTTTTATTAGTTATTAGCTTGATAATTTTTAAACTTATTTATTTATTTATTTAGTAAATTATAAAAGTTTTATTAATAAACATGTCTATGAATATTGTTCACGAACATTGTTCATGAATATTAATAAGCTAATTATTTAGTTTAATGAGATGTTCAAGCTTATTTATTTAATTGATCTTGTATATATTGAATAAACATAAACAAGCTCTTACCAAACTGAATACTAAGCTTGTTTATAAATGTTTAATTCATTTATAACCCTAATTGAGGGATAAGGACATTAATGTTTTCTCACATGGCTAATATATTAAAATTCCAATTAGTGACCGAAATAATTGTCGGTCTAGTTTAGCAATGAATTTTAATTCCGTTGTAATATCGATTGTTATTAGCCTAAAATCATATTTAATTTATTTAATTAGTGACTTGATAATTAAGTTGTATCGCTAATTCAACGATGGAATTAATTTCCATCGCTAATTCAACTATGGAAATTTAACTTTGTCGCTAATTTAACAACGGAAATTAAATTCATTGCTAAATTTGAGATGAAAATAAAGTTTTGTCGCTAATTCTGAATCATATTAGGGTTCCCAATTTTTTTCCTCTCCTCTCTCTCCTCGATCTCCTCTCTAACACTGATCGCTCTATCCAATTTTTTATCTTCGACATCTGATCTCCTTGCTGGCATGCGAGTAATCCTCTCCCCTCTCCTTGCCCTCCCATCTTTGGCTGCGACCTCACGCTGTGCATCCAAAGCCAATCGCGACCTCAACGCTGCGCCCTCATGTTCAAGTCGTTATGTCGGTTATATACTTGACCCTGGCCTCTCAGCCTTAGCCGACTACGAGCTCAACCTTGGCCTCACATTGAAATCATGAGTACCCCATGACCTTAGCCTTATCCAAGTGGTCAAGCGCGCATACAACCCTGGCTGAGCATATGTGCAACCATGGTCGGGAGGTCGGGCAACCGGTCATGCATGTAGCCCTGGCTAGGCGACCGTGCAGCCTTGGCTGAGTGACCATCCAACCCTGGTATTTAATTGTTATTTGTGTACCCCTCTATTTAATCATTGATTTCATAATGTTGTTTGTGCAGGTTCTCTATTTGGTGTGTTCTTAAACTTTTTGGAGACAATTTTTTTTTTTGCACTGATTATTTATTGATAGTATTAGGCTTTATTGATTTAATTAAGTTTACGTTTAACTATATTCATGTTTAGTTTTACAAATTTAATAATGTTGCAAATTTATTTCTTATTAAGTTACAATGTATATGAATAAAGCTTAATGTACAATAGGTTAATAAATGGATATATCACTTATGAATATTTTGATGAAGTTGAAGAGTTTGTAAACTTGGCCAAGCGTCATCCAAACTATATGGATGGTGACAAGTTATGTTGTCCGTGTAATCATTGTAAATATAGAAATACAACTTTCCATGATAAAAAATTATGAAAGTACATGTAGGTAAAAATAGTTATGTTAAAAATTATTACGACTAGTACTATCATGAAGAGCCTTATTTGATTTAGTCAATTGGGCATTCTGTTGCTTTATCATTTGACTTTGTTAATCGAGAGAAATCATTATATAATGACAATGTAATCAATGGTTTACGATGCGATGAATATGCTTGATCATTCAAATATAAATGAAATATCAATACCTGAAATTCAGAAACGATATGACATGTTAAAGACTAATAAAAGAGATATATGAGAAAACTTTCCTTCTGGTCATTCCCAACTATCAGTTATTGCAAGACCATTAAATATCAAGG
Organism: Zingiber zerumbet; assembly: GCA_037833815.1. NCBI lineage: Eukaryota > Viridiplantae > Streptophyta > Magnoliopsida > Zingiberales > Zingiberaceae > Zingiber > Zingiber zerumbet. The sequence goes on from JBBMJZ010264879.1 coordinate 26,565, forward strand.
TAGAATATCATTTCTCCTAATGATGTCATGATGACATTTATCAATTGATGTCAAAATTGCTCCATCTTGATAACATAATAACTGATAGCTTCTACAATACAAAAAAATTGATTAGGAGTTTAGACTTGCTTGTAGAAAAGATTGATTATTGTATAAATAACTGCATGATCTTTTGAAATGAAGATAGTGAACTTATTAAATGCTGAATGTGTAATCATTCTCATTATATGCAGTGTAGTCATATTAGAGAAGAAGAAAAATTTAGCATAGAAAGTTATGCATTACTTCCCATTAACTGTGAGACTTCAACGCTTGTATTATTTGCCACAACAACAAACCACATAAGGTAGCATCATGAACATGTACATGAAAGAGATATAATGTGTCATCCTTCTGACTCCCCTGCATGGAAATATTTTAATACAATATTTCTCTCATTTACAATGGAACCACGTAATGTAAGACTGGGCTTTCATGGATTTTAGTCATTTGGTTTATCTGAACAGTAATATTCATCTATGTTAGTTATATTAACATCATATAATTTACCACCATGGATATACATAAAAGACAAATACATGTTCCTTACTGTGCTTATTCCAAGTTTAAAGAATCTAAAAGAGAATATGGATTTTTTTTACAACCTCTGATTGATTGTCGAGCTGAAAGAATTATGGAATGTAGGGTTGAAAACTTTTGATATTGTAAGTAAAATTAATTTTACCTTTCATGTTGCTTTATTATGAACAATTAATGATTTTCCAGCATACTCAATGTTGTCAAGATGGAGCATGGCTGATAAATTAGCATGTCCAGTGAAAAAGGAAGGGAACAAGGTCATCCCATATACTAGTTGAGATTTGGGATGCATGGAAGAACATTTAGCTATAGACTGACAATAAAATTCATCGACTGCTCGAAATAATAGAAATACTAATCTCACTGGCCTAAGCATTAGATCCACAAAACATACAGTTGGATTATGATCTATTGTAGAGCATACAATTAACTTGACGAGTTTACAATAAAGTCATATAAGAATTTTTTTAATTATTAATGAACTTATTTTAATTTATAACAAAATTTGTATATGCAAGCATATACTTTACATATAGCTCCACTTGTTGGGAAATATTTTGCAATGCACACCTAAAAATGGATGACAATTTTGTTGATGCTCGATTAAAGGTCATATATAGACATAAGAATATAAACTTTATTACTGCTGCATTTAATAATGACTATCTTTATTTATTGTATATTTGATGTTAATATTTATTTTACATGGAATGATATAACTGATCGAGTTGCACGGGGCATCTCAGCCTACTATAGAGGGAAAGGAGTTACAGACTCTATCACATGATGCTATAAATGATATATATTATAACATTGTTGATGAAAAGAAAAAAATACTTCCTCTACAGCCTTGGCTCCTAGATAAAAGTTGTATATGATGGTGTGATGACTCTTAAGCCCAGGAGTCATCCTAGTTCTTCAACTATCGAAGTGCAAGGGTAAGACAAGAAAATAAATAATTGAGGGATGGGTCACGACATTAGAGAATTTAATGGAAGATCGGGTCAATGAGCAGTCCATGGAAGATCAGGACAATGAGTAGCCGATCGAAGATCAAGTCAAAACAGTAGTAGAGTAGCAAATGCAAGAATTCATATCTTGATATGTTGATACAGGGAGCACCAGACGATCTAACCTGTGTTTTGATAATGGTAAATGGGTTCAAAGTTAAGATATCTTGTGATCTAACAAATTTGAATGAGTTTGTAGAAAAGTCCTAAGTGATTTTAGGTAAAGGAAAAGTCCCAATTGAGGCTAGACAGGTGGGAAGTCCTAGCCATAATTAGGCAACAAAGTCCTGGTCCGGGGGACTGGACAAAGTCTTAGCAAGTTGAGGGTGTTGGGCGAAATCCTAAGGTTGTGGATTCTAGGTGGAAGTCTTGGGGGTCGCAGACACCTTGCGGAAGATTGGATGGGTTGAGAATCGAATGTCCAGTTAAAAGTCCTGAAGTCTCGGATGTTGAGCAGAAGTCCAGATGGTTTGGAGGACCAGTCTGGTAAAAGGTAAACTCTCCTAAGAGGAGTAGGTGAGGACGTGTTCTCCATTGAAGGAACAGTAGGCATCGGTTCGACATAGGATTTCCAGGAAATCCGAAAGTCAAAACCAAACAGTCCATAACCTTTCAAAGTTACTCTTTATATACTATTTACCTATTATTCTAACTCCGTTCTGTAGAAAACTAATATTTTGCAGGTTAAGGTTTTTACCTTATTCGGTCGACCAAATGTCGGGATCAGTTGACTGAACCCCAGAGATTAGATCAGCTCAAGGTGAAGGTTCAACCAAGGGATCGGTCGATCGAACCTCGGGTTAGTTGACCGAGCAGGTGGATAAACATCAGTGGATCAGACTGGGTCGATCAGACTAGATAAGCCAGAGAGCGTTGAAGGTTCGGTCAACTGAACGGCTGGATCGGTCAACCAAACAAAGACTTCTATCCGAAGCGACATCATCTGGACTAAAAGTTGAGCGGATTCAGAAGGATCAGTCGACAGATCAGAGAGGATCAGTCGATCGATCAAGGTTGAGTCAAACAATGATCCCAAGATTAGTGGATTGGATCAGGTTTAACTCGGCTATAAAAAGGGTTCAACCAGTAGCTTTGAGGAGAAATTATTCAAAACAACTTCCACTCTTGAGCGCTAGTCCAAAATGATTCAACAATGCCCAAATGTTGCTCCAATAATCAACAAATAACTTCTAATTCTCTTGTTGTCGGTAACTAAACTTTTATAAGCTATTATACTTCAAATTGTAATCTTGTTCGAGCTACTAGTGATTACTCAATGAAAGCGATCAATAATCGTGGGTCTTGGAGTAGGAGTTATCAAAAGCTCCGAAGTAAGTAAAACTAAAAGTGTCAGCATTGCTTCTATTTTCTTTATTTATTCCACTGCGTTTTACTCTGAATTGGTGAAACCAATGTTCGAGCAAAAATTTTCATATTTTTCGCTAGTGAATATATTCTTATGCCTTTTCCCCCCCAATTTTGCATCTTAAGATTTTTAGAGTCCATCAGAATTGGTGTCATCACCCCTTCTGATTAGATTTTTTTTCGTAATCGAGTTTTTCATTTCTCGAAATCGGTGCAAACACCACTCGTGTTTTCTCGAAATCGGTGCAAACACCACTGTATGATCCCCCCTTTCTCCGGCAAGGATTTTGGCTGCTAGAAGAGCCGAATGGAATACTATTTGAAGACCCAAGTAGAAATATGGATAAGCATCCAAACGGGATTTGCACTACCACTCGACGGCACTAGAGCACCAGTGAAATGTGAGAATTGGGGCCCACACCTGATGAAGAAGATTGAGGTCAACGCTAAAGCAACTCAGACACTCCAATGCGACCTGACTAAAGAGGAGATGAACCAAGTCGGTCCGTTCACAAGTGTGAAGGACCTATAGGAAAAGCTAATTGAATTGCACGAGAGGACCACCGACACTAAGGTGAGCAAATGAGACTTAATTTTAAATAAGTTATATAATGTTAAAATGCAGGATGGTGAATCGGCAAGTCAATTAGACGCTCGGATCCAAGGCCTACTTAATGGACTACACACGATCAGCCAGAAGGTAGAGAATCGTGATAAAATAAAATACACATTAAATATTTTTTCGAGGAATACCTTATGGGCATCAATGGTAGATGCTTACAAAGTATCTAAGGACCTTTCTTTAATTAAACTAGATGAGCTATTTTCAGAATTTGAATTGCATAAACAATCTAATGTTACTCCGATCGAGAAAGGTATCACGTTACTTGCATGAAAAATCAAGACTAAGAAGGCGAAGCCCAAGTATCAATCGGAACCCAAATCCAAAGACGAGATCACCGCTGAACTAGTTGACCTAGTTTGGAAAATGCTTAAGAAGAAAAATATGATCCAATCCAAGAGCAAGCAACTGGGTTTGAAACAAACCACGAAGCCTAAGTTAGAAGTAACCTACTATGAGTGCAATAAGAAAAGGCACTACAAGCTAGAGTGTCCAAACATGAAGCAAGGAATAAGGAAGGCATTGAAGGCAATGTGGTCCGAGTCATTGGAATAGTCAGATGAAGAAGAACAAACTCAACCAAGCTTATTAGCACTACCGGTACAAGCTCATGTTGCCGAGATTGAATCCAAGTCCGAGACAGAATCAAAAGCTAAGTTCAAGTGAATCCATGGATCTATATCCGGTTCAAAAGGTTTTCAACTCACTGTAAGTATTTCTTTAATTAGATCACATAATTTAGTTTTCTACTTGTCTAGAAAGTTAGCTAAATCCAATCTCTGAATCAAGTCACTCCAAGAGGAGGTCAAAGCCCTCAAGGAAAAGACTGACCCAAGTTTATTAACTGAGAAGACACAAATTGGAACTTTAACTCAGGTCCAACTTGAGGAAGAAAATTTCAATATGGGAACTCAAGTTAAAGAACTTAAAGAAACGTTGAAATGGTTCACTTTGGGTTCCAAGAACCTTGACCTAATTCTTGAGAAATAAAGGATCGTATACAATCGATCCGGACTCAGATATAAGGCCAAACGTTGATTTAAATCATACTTATCCTTAGTGAATCAGCCAAATAGAAAACTAGTCAAAGCATGGATCCCTAAGCCTAACTTGATTAATCAAGTTCGACTTAATCAATATTAGATTCCCAAAGATCAAATCTACTACCTTGATAGACCTTATCGAGACTATAATCCAAAGGGAGTCAATATAAAGACTATTTTCATTAGATAAACCTGATTGATGCTTGATTTATTACTTTTTCTTATTCATGCTTAGATTAGGATAGATAAGGACTTAGGCTTGATTGACACTTGATTAGTTAGACCAAGGATTTTTTTTAAAAAAAATTAAATATTCAATTTCCTTGAAAGGCTGTCTAGAAGTAGTTATTGTTCCAATACCTAAGAAGGTATCGCACCTCGCCAGACCCTCGAATCTGATTATCGAAATGGATATTTAACTGACAAACTGTTAAAGCATAGTCTAACTCAAGTGTAAATCAATTCATGGAATTTAATTTAAATTGAAGATAAAAATTAACCATCTCACAAAACCTATAAGGTCCCCTGGTTGAAAATCTAGAAAAGGGTGAGATGAATTTAAGATGGAAAATTAGCCTAAACTTAACCAAGCAGAATCAATTTAACCCAATTAAACCTAAATCAAACTCAAACCTAATCAAATCTATTGAAACTAAAATTCAAAACTTAAATTAATTTTAAAAACTTAAATTAATTTCAAAACTTAAATTAATATCAAAATTTAAATTAATTTAAAAATGTTAATTAATTTCAAAACTAAATTTCTAAACTTTAATTAATTTCAAAACCTTAATAAAATTCAAATTTTAATTTCAAAACTAATTCAAATTTTAATTAATTTTCAAATCTAATTAATTTCAAAATCAAATTAATTTCAAATCTTAATTATTTTTAAATTCTTAATTTCAAATTCTAATTAATTTCAAAATACTAATTAATTTTCAAACTTAATTAACTTCTCAACATAATTTTTATTACTAAATTAAAAGTTAAGGTTAACTTAACTTCATTTCACACAACTTATAAGCTTAACATATTTGATAACTTAGAAAGGGTGAGATGGAAAATTAGGAAAATAGATAATTATTTTTTAAAAACTTTAATTACTTTTGTTACTTATGCTTGGACTATAGGATTATACTCCTGCTATTAGTTTTACCTATTTTTGAGTTTTTTTAAAACTAAGAAGACAAAGAAAGAAGTTTTTCAAAAGTCAAGTATTTTTTTTTTAGAACTAAGTTTTTTTTAGAAACTAAAGTTTTTAAAAGCTAAACAAAACTAAGTTCTACTTCAAATTATTTAAGTATTTAAAAGCTAAGTCCTTTTTCAAAGTCTTTAAGTATCTTTTCAAAGATACTAAGTCTTTTCAAAAGCTAAAGTCTACTTTAAAAAAATATCTTTCAAAAATGAAGTATTTTTCAAAAGTCAAGTTCTTTTTCAAGATTTTTACAAAAATGCTAAGTATTTTTAAAAAGATAATTCGTTTGAAACCCAATTAATTTCTTCAAGTAAGCTTTTTCAAAAACTAAGTACTCTAGTTAAACTTTCTACTTGAAATTTCTTTTAGCTCTCATTTTCAAAGTTTTTCAAATAAAATTCTACTATCTCTAAAACAGAGTTTGTTTCAAAGTTTTTTTCAAAGATTTTCAAGTTTAAACTTTGTCACAAAAACTAAGTATTTGAAAAACTAAAATGTTAAATAATTTTTTTATTTCTCTAAATTATTTTTGATGAATGACAAAGAGGGAGAGAATGGTCAAAAGTTAAGGGGGTGATAAATTAAGGGGATCTAAATTAAAAAGATTATCTTCTTAATCTTTCCTTTAAAAGCTACTTTAACACTCAAACTTATTCTTAAAATCTACTTTAACACTTGAACTTATTCTTACAAGTTTTTTGGTGTTTAAATTGCTCGAGTATTAAATTACTATATTTTACTTAAATTTTGAACCAAGTTGCCATAATCAAAAAGGGAGAGATTATTGGTGCAGAGAGCACTAGACGATTGAACCTGTATTTTGATAATGGAAAAAGGGTTCAAAGTTAAGATATCTTGTAATCTAACAAGTTTGACTGAGTTTGTAGAAAAGTCCTAAGTGATCTTAGGCAAAGGAAAAGTCCTAGTTGAGGCTAGGTAGGTGGAAAGTCCTAGCTGTTGTTAGACAACAAAGTCTTGGCCTAGGAGATTGGAAAGTCTTGTCAGGTCAAGAACGTCGAGCAAAATCCTAGGGTCGCAAATTCTAGATGGAAATCCTGGGGTTGCGGACACTAGATGGAAGATTGGATGGGTTGGGAATCGGATGTCCAGCGAAAAGTTCTAAAGTTTTGGATGCTGAGAAGAAGTCTAGATGGTCTGGAGGATCGGTCTAACAAAAGGTAAACTTTCTTGAGAGAAGTAGGTGAGGACACGTTCCACGTTGAGAGAACAGTAGGCGTCGATTCGACATATGATTTTTGAAAAATCTGAAAGTCAGAATCGAACAGTCTGGAGGTTGTCAAAGTTACTCTTTATATATTGTTTGCCTATTATTCTAACTTTATTTTGCATGGAATTAACATTTTGTAGGTTAAAGTTTTTGCCATGTTCGGTCGACCGAAAGTCGGGATTAGTCGATCGAACCCCATAGATCAAATCGGCTCACGGTGAAGGTTCTACCAAGGGATCGACTGACTAAACCTTGGATTCAGTCGACTGAACAGGTGGATAAACATCAGTGGATCAAATCGGGTTGATCGAACCAAATAAGTCAGGGAGTGTTGAAGGTTTGGTTTACTGAATGGTTGGATTAGTCGACCAAACGAAGACTTTTATCCAAAGCGGCAACATCTGGACTGAAAGGTTGGCAAATTTACAAAGATTAGTTGATCGATCAGGGAGTATCATTTGATGGATCAAGGTCGAGTCAAATAGTGATCCCGACATCAGTGAATCAAATCAAGTTCAACTCAGCTATAAAAAGGGTTCAACCAGCAGCTTCAAGGAGAGATCATTTAAAACAACTTCCACTCTTGCGTGCTGCTCTAGAACGATTCAACAACCCTCCGACAATCGATGAACAATTTCTAATTCTCTTGTTGTCGGTAACTAAATTTTTATAACCTATTGTACTTCAAATTCTAATCTTATTTAAGCTATTATTGATTGCCTAACGAAAGTGATCAACGATCGGGGTCCTTAGAGTAGGAGTCATTAAAGGCTCTAAACCAAGTTAAACTAAAAGTGTCAGTATCGCTTCTATTTTCTTTCTTTATTCCACTGTGTTTTACTCCGATTGTTTTACACAAAAAGTGTGAAAAAAGTCATGAGCGCTATTCACCCCCCTTTCCTCTAGCGCTTTCAATCCTACACGATAGAGTCCAAATTTTCCAACTTCATATGATTTTGACTCATAGAAGACTCAAGACCAAAACACTACTGATAAGTAACTCATAATAACAATAGTTCTTTTGAGGTGTGTTGACCTTCAACTTAATTTGTTTTATTTATCTAAACTCTCATTAAGGTATGTTTTTTTTTAAAATATGTTAAACTTATGGTTATCAAGTTGTGCATTTTTTTGATAAGTAATTTTGTTCTTGTGTATATCTATTTTAACTTTAGATTCATATATGAGCACAATTTTTTCAAAATAGAAAATTTAGTAAAGTTTGAACCATGTGTTTATTTTTTTTAATAACCTATCATATTGTACTTACTACAGGATGGGATGATAATAAATGTTCTAGTTTTTTAGCAGGATGGAATGTGTTGGATTTGAACTATATATGCTTGTTTTATGATGGAATTAATGAATATATTATTTTTGAACCATGTATGATGATTTAAATATTACTTTGTTGTTAAACATGAATGTTGCTTTATTGATCAATGAATGGGTTTGTAAATATTAGATGTATCATGGTTTGTCAATGTCGAATGTACCATGGCTAGTTTGTAATATATCATGGTTTGTTAATAATGTGTTATCTTGAAAAGATGTTCTAAGGCAATTGCCTTATAGAATGTATAATTTATTGGATAAATAAAAATTCATTATTTAAGTGTATATTTTATATATATATAATTAGATATTAAACTCATTTATTGAATGCCCACAATACAATTCATAGTATGAGAGAATTTGTAATCAGATCACAACTAATGAGTATTTTTACATGTGTAATTATGAATGTAATTATAAACTAATTGATGAGTTTAAACATCATCGATTCTAAGAGACTAATATGTGTTATACTCCTTGGTTTATCCAAGTAGCTGCTCCTCACTGATTGGATATATTTGGATGTTGATAGTTAAACGTGGATGTTAGTTAAGGGTAACTAGTTTATTGGAGTGACCTGTTATGATACTTCATATTAGAGCCATCAATTTGGGTTGGGCCCGTCGGGTTGGCCCGCCCCACCAAATAATTTCAACGGGTTGAGTTAGAATTTTAGCAACCCAAGTCTACCACGGGTCGACCCACCTAGATCTGTGATCTGTGCGGGTTAGCCCGCGACGAGCTTAGGTTGACCCACAAGTTGAGAAACACATGTAAGCCAAATTTTATTCTAATTTATTATCTTTCTTAATTATAATTTTAAAATAAAAATGATATTTTTCATCAAACATGAGTACTCATTTGTATTCATTTATATTTAAAATACCTATTTTTGGATACATTTGATTTATGAAACCTTTCTGACCTAAAATATCGAAGATATAAAACCTTTTTTATTTATTTTTAAAATTTTTGATGGGTCCATGGGTTGGCCCGCCTAATCCGCAACCCACCTTGAATTGAGTATTTCCCAACCCGCTAAGATGAATGGTTAGCCCGCCCTGCTTCGCCATAGGTTAGCCTGCCTAACAGTTCTACTTCATATGGTTCTATACATATATAGTTATATCAATGAAGATCTCATTGCATCTTAAGTGCAAGTTTCATTCAATTTGAGGTATTCAAGTCATCTTGGTCATGGAGACTTATACTTTGACATCTAAGCAAACATCTCCTTGGATGTGTGGACCCAGGATGATTATGTTAGGGACCCCGATGTGTGCTAAAACATATTTTATAAACATGTATAGTGAAAATAAAAACAATAATAAACTACTTTATTACAATACACTACATGAATATAAG